>PVJA010032086.1:0-24405 GCA_004027025.1 Myocastor coypus
GGCCTTGAGCTCACTTTTGTAGCCCAGGCTGGTCTCGAACTCACGCCGATCCTCCTGCCTCAGCCTCCCAAGTTCTGGGATTACAGGTGTGCACCACCACGCCTGGCTCCTGCTGAAATTCTTGTCAACATGATAGACTGCCTTCAACTATTACTTGATAATCTGTTCATTTTCATGCACCTTGTGCCCAACAATCCCTGCTAGACAACTTCAAAAAGGTGTTTAAGCAGCAGAAACAGTCCAACATTGGGTTCCCTAGAATGTTACTATCAAATCTAAGTTCCACTGCATGCATGATAAAAGATGAAGCCACTACTCTCAAGGGTCACCCTGGTCTGCAGCTGATCAGGTTCCTAGTATATTAGTTCTGGTATTGTAGCCCGTGGTGATCATGCTGATGCCCCAGCAGCTTCACTCCTGAGTCAGTGCATACCAGCCACAGCAAGTGACTTCACACCACTCCCAAAGTTCTGGTAGCTAATGAGGGCATAGCTCCTTTTCATGGTTTTGGAGCAGTGAAGGAGAGAATCCCTGTTTAGAGAAGGGCATTTGCTTTCAGTTCAATGTGTCAAGAGACCCAACCTGGGGAAGACATGCCAATCTTAGTCAGACCCATCAAAATACAGTCATCACTTGGAAGGTCCCCATGCTCATCTTTAAAGATTACTAATCTCCTATTGGAGGATTCTTCCTGCTCTCCCACCCAAAGCCCAAGAAGTGTTACACTAAGCTGAAGTCCTCTGAATGAGGTATCTTAAGAACTTCTTGTGATTAAATGCTGAGAGAGAAGAGAGAGATGTGGATCTTGAGAAAGGAGAGTCTTCTGGCTTGTGAGGTGGATGAGCCTGATTTCCCAAGACCGCAGCACACATTTACCTGGCCTGGTGGAGAATTTGGGTCCTCTTCTACAGCTTGACTTCCTCCAAGGAGAGGGAGCACCTTTTAGATATGCATTAAGGGGATGCTGTCCATCTCCTTTACACCTGATTGAATCTCTGCTCCACTAAACTCCTGAGTCTTAGAGGCTCACACCTGCAGCTGCAGTGAGGAAACAGATTTTAATCTGTCATAAGACCCCAGGATAACTCTGACACCATACCTAGCTCCCCAAGGCTGATAGATCTGAGCACCAGGCCACTAGAAACCTTTCCCCTCTTCTCACTCACATAGATCATCAATTCAGAATTTATTGGCTGTTTCTCATTGCCAGGTCTTGTATGATTCCCCACAACCTGGAAAGAGTCCAGTATCTCTGACCGAGGAGAAATGGCAGGGTTCTGGCACTCACAGGATGTCTGTAGAGCACAGAGCCCCAAGTAAGATCACTGCTGCCTGTTAACTGAAATTCTCTACTACCAACCTGCTGGATAATTTGGCTGAAGCCAAAGTGACCTATCAAGATGCTCTGCAGAGACAAATCCTTATCCACACAGAAGGCTGAGAATAAGGGCCATAGAGATAATTGAGTAGTCCACCTGGACCCTCATTCTTTCTGCAAAGGGTAGCTCCTTTGCCACATTCTCATGGTCAGAAGCTACATGCTCCTCGGTCAGAGATACTGGACTCTCTGCTTATTTGGATGCGTTTATGCTATATTTTGTGTATGCTATAGCTGAATAACCACCAACTAAAATCCCCTCTACTGTCTCTATTTTTGTGTGATCTACTGTTGTGTTTTTATGTGGGAGTTCCGCTTAACATCTGTGTGTAGTTCCTTCAGTATTATTCAATGGTTGCATAGAGGGGTAGAGAGCATTAGTAAATGTGGAAGGACAGAAAGCATCACGTAATGCTAGACCAAAGTTTTCATAAGCCTATGACTGAGGCTTTCCCCTGTTGATAGGCTTTGCATTGTCCCAACAAACATTGTGTTCACCATTCTGCATCATCCTTGGACCCCAGTCATATGATTGATACAAGTGCCCTGCTATTCATAATGGACTTTTCACCTATTTCTTCTATAGACATGAGTTCTTCATGCTCATGCAAGAAGAGGTCCTACATAGGTATCTTAGTTCTGTGCCTCAGGAACCATTATCTTTACAAGGAATGATATGCATGTGCTCAGTGGTTGAGTGAATATTCTTGAATTCTGTTGCAGGAAACCAGAACAATGAAGACAATGAAAAAGAATAGGAATCTCTGCCCTCTGATAATAATTATTGGAGTCTTGAATTAGGGTAATATATTTCCTATGTCGTTATGATCAAAGCAGAAGCTCAGATGTAATCACAGATTTTATCAGCAGAGGTCAAAAAAACTGCTAGTGTGATTATATACCCTCAATTAGTAAAGAAGTATCTCTCTGCCCAAGGTATACATTTTCCTTTAAATACACATCTATATGCCTAAAAGGCTCCAAAGAACTTACCACTGTTTAAACATATAGAATATATTCCCCTCCATTTACAGACCAGTTGAGGATGAGACACATGTCTGGTTCTGTGTGGTCAACCTTAGTTTGCTGGCAGGAACTTCCTACTAATGAACATAATGAGATAAAAGGCTTTTGTGCCCCAACATATATGGAAAGTGTCTAGAATACACAAGACATCTTGGATGTTACAATATCCTAGGAGCACTGAATGTTTTGCTGTATGGAACCATAACACAATTTAGGGAAAATGTGGAGCCACTAGCCACATATATCTTTGTGCCCTCGTGCAATACAAGGAGCCTTAGAATTCCTTCCCTATCAGTTCATTTTGTAGTCAGTGCACTGACCTACTCTGCCTAGCTCCCTCTCTCTCAATGCAGGTAGAATGTTCTCTTCATAGGATAAATATCTCTTCATTGAAAGTCCTTGGCTATTGCATGACTACTCACTTATGCCTCTGTCAGGACGATCATGGACTCTTATTCAACCTTCCTTTCTTTAGTGATAAGTTTTATCCCACTAGGCTGAGCACAGTATGAATAGACAAGGACAAAGTAACAGAAGTTACATGGAGTATGTCAACATTGTAAAGAAGTTCTTGAGTGGTGGGTAAATTATAGCCAACAGAAAGCACCATCAAAGCCTAAAAAGTACATTAAATGTTTACAGAAGAGGGCGAAGGATTCTTTTTTGTTTTTTTTTTAATACTTTCATTTATTTATTTATTTATTTATTTATTTATTTATTTATTATGTTATGTTATGGCTGGCTCAGCCTGCTCTGGGGGAGGCGCTGGCGCAGCATGTGGTGCTGGGGATTGAACCTCAGTCCTTGTGGTTGCCTAAGCTTGCTTAAGCAGATGCTTTAGACCGCTGAGCAATCTCACCAGCCCAAGGATTCTTACCACATTAATGTGTAGACCATGAGACTGTGAATTGGAAGTCTGTGCAAAATGTGGAAAGAAAGAAGACATTATTGTTCCATTTTACAATGAACCAGAACATAGTGAAACTAGTCAAAAATCAAATCATAGAAGAAGCTGCAAGAGGAATGAAGAAAGTGATGATGACTTAGATTTTGACATTGATTTAGATGACACAGATGATATCAAGTGGATTAATCTACTGTACATTAAAAATCATTTTAGGAATGTAAAATTTTGACCACTTTTGTTTGCCTTTGATGGCAAACAACTGTGAAATCAGAAAAAGTTGTAGAAAAGAGCAAAAGCTATATGAATAATATAAATTAGGCATATTTACAAAACTATAAAACTTTCATCCAGAGTTGTCTTAGACAGAATTTTCAGTTACATATATGAAATGCTTGCTAAATAGCAGATAAAATTAAGGTGTCATACTGCAATTTGTAGAAGAATGGATCACTGAATATCAAACTTACTAAGGTTCAGAATTGAACAATGCTTTTTTAGAACTATCTAATGGACCAGGGACATAGCTCAGTAGAATAAGTACCTGCCTGGCAAGCACAGGGTCCTGAGTTCAAATGCCATTACTGAAAAATAAAAATATGTAGGCTGGGTATGGTGGTGCATGCCCGTAATCCTAGCACTTGGGAGGCAGAGACAGGATGTTTCCTGTGACTTCAAGGCCAGCCTGAACCACACAGGAGATAGTACGTTAGAAAGCTTTTATTTTTTGAGACTAAGAGACATTATTATAGTAGGTCTTAAAAAGACTTGATCCATGGACTATAATCTCAGCACTTGGGAGGCTGAAGCAGGAGAACTGCTAAGTTCAGGGATAGCCTACAATATTAAATGAGTTAAAGGTCAGCCTGAATTACATAGCGAGACACTTATCTCAAGAAACTAAAGAGAAAAAAATTAGCCCATGGAAAGTACCATTTGATGACTGATCTCAACTTTAAAAAAATAAAAGGTTGAGGTGCAGGGATATATCTCAGCAATACAGTGCCTGCCTAACAAGCACAAGGCTATGTATGAGTTTGGTTCCCAGTACCAAGCCAAAAAAAGTCCACTTAGCCAAAGGTTTTTTTACTTATGTTTACTTATTACAAATCAAAAATTTTACTCTTTAAAACTAATATTTATGGGATTGGGGATGTAGCTCAGTGGTAGAATGCTTGCCTCACATGCTCAAAGCCCCAAGTTCAATTACCAGGGCCACCCACACAAAAATAATAACGTTTATAGTGCATAGCACAGTGGAATTTCTTCTCCAAGCTCTATGTGATTTGATATCCAAGTACCTCTCTATTCTCACACCCCTTCTTCCTGTGGTCACTGCACTGTAGCTACTCTGGACTTATTTCCTTTGATGTGAATATGACAAGTATGTTCTCTCTGTCTTCCATTCTCTCTTTTCCCAAACAAACCATGTTTAATCCTCATCTTATCATAGAGGCCCTTTAACATTCCATTCCTATGTCTCTAGTGTCCCCAGTGAATGACCATCTGCCTTTTAAAACTATATTCCTTAAAAACTAGAATACTTCAAACTCATCATTTATCTTAGGCCACCTTGTTTATTGCCAATTCATCAAATATTTGTTTTGCAAGATTGTCTTCAATCTTCTCACTAGCACATTGCTTTGTGGGACCTTTTTCCATCCCTTACAATTTCATTACCATGGACTCACAGATCTACGTCCTATAGCCTTCTCTCTCTTCTTGGCTGCTATGGATTTTTATTTGTATTCCTGGGACAGTCTCTCCTAAGAAGTCCTTTTGCCTCATCTTTCTACGATTGAGATCAAAGGTATTCACCAGCATGGCTTGCTACTGATTCTTTTTTTGTTTTGTTTTGTTTTTTAAACATATTGGCACAGGATCTATTATTAGGCAGACTGGACTCAAAGTGATTCTGCTATCATCAGCGTCCCAAAGATGGGATTACAGATGTGTGATACCAGGCCAGGATTCAGTGCCTCGCTTAGCAAGCATGGGGCAGGGCTGGCAAGACTAGGATCAAACCCCTGTCCCTGAGATTGCCTAAGCAAGCACTTAGTCCACTGAGCTATCTTCCCAGCCCTGTTGAGTCTTATTAGAATAAATTCATCGCGGTTATCACCATCATTACAATTTTTGCATTGACTCATCTGTATGTACATTATAGCTGATTAAGCTACTGGAGTTTCAACTGTCTTCTCTAAACTATTATTTGGAATTGTGTGTGTTTTCCTCCCTTCCTGCCACACTACCATCCCAAGTCATCCAGTTTCTGCTGCCAGAGTTATTATCACTACCCACAGACCTGAAACAACTGTGTAAAACTCTTCATTTACAACTCCTTACTTAACATTCTAAGCATCTGTTTCCCTCTCTCACCTGACCCCAGTTTATCTTAATGTGTTTATCTTTGCAATGCCCTCTATCCTTTGATCTAGAAGTAAGAAATTACAAATTTCTGTGTAGGCTCCTGTAAATACTCCTTCCCTTAATTGTTGTGTTTCGTAAGTTTCCACTCTTTACAACTCAGCTAGGGGAGTGTCTTTCAACAAATGTTAACAATGTTCCTCACCCACTCAAGATAGATGAATTCCCTCTCTTGTGATGTATTTATTGTACAAAGAGTACAAACGTGCATTATGGTACTTACTAATCTCTGGCTATCAGGTGGTTTGGCCTTTGATAATGCTCATGACTACCTGAGGATCATGTACAGGCTTTGGAATCAGGCCCTTGTTTGAATTCTGATACTAGCTGGCTGTATGTCTTTGACCCAGTCTTCTAAGTCATGGAGCCATAGTTTCTCTTTAGTAAAATTGTCTCATTTTGCTCATCTTTGTGTTCCCAACCTCTCTTTACATATTTTATTTGGTCATCTGTTTGTAGACAGACTCTTCCCTATACTTATTCTATTAAGCAAAGGGTTTGATATACGTTAACTATGTCAGTGTGTATTAGAGAAAAGAGGCAGGACACAGTGGAATAAATAGGTGCACGAATAGGCCATGTTTCCAAGTTAGTCTTGCTCCACTTGGTGTTAAAAGTGGATAGAGTACATCTAGAAAAGGCATAAACTAGGGTAAAGTGGAGAGAGTGGGAATAAAAAAGTCAAAAATAAGACTAGAAAATACTAATTCATTTTATAAACTTTTAGCTTATAATACATCAAAACAAGCAATCTGTACTTTATTCAGCTTATATGTTAAGTCTACATGGTTTTATTTTGATTCACAACACATAAACTTCCACTGAGCTATTCTTGTTTGAGATAAAATCCTGACAAAAGATTTGAGAGGTCTAAAACATGTCACTCAAAGGAGGTTGTGATAACTCTCCTTTGTGAATGGATTAGTACAGTCTCTCTTTTTAGTAGGGTCAGTCTAGCCTTTCAAAAATGCTATATCCTATTTTTAAAGAGCTTCCAAAAATGTGGTTATCTTTAAAAAAAAACACTAAATAAACCATGAAGGAAATACTATTTTGCTATTAATAAAAAGTAAATAGTATTGTAGTACTAGAGAGTTAATTCAGTGGAAGAAGTGCTTGCCTGGCAAGCGCAAGGTCCTGAATTGAATCCCTGGTACCGCAAAAAAAAAAAAAAAAAAAAAAAAGAAAGAAAATTGAAAGTTAATTGTAGAAAGTTAATAGTGATAGTAAATTATGGAAAGTGGGCATTACATTATTTGGGTTTTATTTCTTGGACATATATTCAAAACAAAAATGTTGGGCTTTTAATGATAAGATATATTTTCAACATATATGTTTTTTTAAGCAAATATTTCTGGGGTATCACACTGTGTGCTAAAACAGTACAGATTGCCAACACTGACAGTAAGATATAGATAGCAGAAAAGTGTCACTGATGCTCTTTATGATGTCACAGCACCTAAGAAGAATCCCCAGAATATTGCCTGTACACACAGTAAGTACTTGGGATTGAACCTGGGGCATTCACATTAAATTACATTATTAACCCTTTTTAAATTTTGAAACAGTCTTCATAAATTATTCAGGCTAGGTTGGAATCCCACAGTGCTAGGATTACAGGTGTACATTGCTGCTTCTGGCTATGCTTTATATTCATTAAAGTGAAAATAGTCTATATTACACAAGTTAGTATTACTTCAAGATGGAACTTCCCTGGTAAAAGTTTAGGGTAAACTTGTTGAGTTTAGGTCCTTCCTTAGCTTCTTTGTTTCTGCTTCCCTTTCCTGAGTCTGTCTCTGTCTCTGTCTCTGTCTCTGTGTGTCTTTCTCTCTCTGTCCTTCTGTGTTTGTCTCTGTCTCTCTCCTTTCAGTGAAGGATCTCAATTTGTTTAGGGTGGGCTCAAACTTGTGGTGATACTCCTGTTGCTGTAGGCATCTAAATTAGAAATATTACAGGCAGTCAGACAGGGCCCTCAAAGAGACAATACAAAAGACAAAGTGACTTTACAACTGGGTAAGACAGACAGCCCCCTGCTGTGGGTCAACCTCAAGACAAAAGAGCAAATAAATATAGCCACACAATTCTCAAGGAATCAGGGATTGATATTCTAAATAGGTGTCAATCACCTTAAAAGAGCCTAAATGGGTAATTGATCCAACACCCAACAGGAAAAGATCCTGTCCAGTATTCCTGCCCACTTGCTATGCAACAAGCTTCCCCATTTGGTCCTGGATTTAATCAATTTTACCTCACCAATAGTGCTTATAACCTCATTGGCTGATCATAGTTTTGTCCCCCCTCATGCCCACCTAAGCCAGTTCCCATGGTTCTCAACTTGGACCCACCTCACCACATGGTTTTACTCTATAGAAGTCCCTAAAAGAGACAGCCTCCTGGGGATCATCCACTCAGGATCCCTGTGCTGACTCTGTCTCAGACAGGAGCTTTCTTTCCCTTAATAAATATGTTCTACTCATTACCCCTCTTTGTTCCTAAAAGTACTTCTTTGGTTTTAGAGAACACGAACTTGTTCCAGGTCAGATTGGGAGATCAGTTTTCCCTGTATCACTGTCTGAACTTTCCAAGGGCTGGGATTACAGACATATACTGCTGTGTCTAGCTGGTGTTCCTCCTTTTTAAGCCCCAAGAAAATCCACTTGAATGAAAGGTCTGGTACATGTATCAGCATACATGTCTCCTACAAAGTTCAACACCTTCATTTCATCTGGCACTAGAATCTTCATTTGTGAAAATAATTCTAGAAATGTACTGAGCTTGAGAAAATGGCACAACTTTACCTTCATACAGTGTTGGAGCAATATATAATAAAAGACAGTTTACAATTAGTAATAAACTAATTACGTATCAGAAAACAGGCATTTTTGTGTTACCATTTAGGGAGAAGGAAAGCTAAAACAAATGCTTAAGAGAAAGCATACTGTTTTAGTTTTTCTAGGATAATTGATCCTACTCTGCAAACATTGGTTAGTTCACCAGCAAAAAACAATTGCCTACTGGAACAGGAACTGTAGCTGGCTGAAGATATTGGAGAGCCCCCTCAATATTCTTTTGCAAGAATGGCTCTGTCTAGTACTCTGTCTACTATTTTTTCACTTATCTTTCACTGCTGGGACTAAACATTCCTCTCGTCATTTTAAGCTTTTTCTCCTATGTCTTCATAGCTGCATGTAGCTCTACTAGTACTTGTTATTTGTTATTGTTTTTAACTGTTTCACTCCCCAATCTTTGTGTTGTAGGCAGCTGAATTAGATAGAAATATCATAGGTAGTCAGACAGGGCAAGGCTCTGAGAGACAATAGAAAAGACAAGGTGACTGTACAACTTGGTAACACAGACCCTTGCTGTGGGTCAACCTCAAGACAAAAGAGCAAACAAATGTAACCGCATACTTCCACAGGAATGTGCATCAGGGATTGATATTCTAAATAGGTACCAAACACCTTTAAAGAGCTTACATGAGTCACTAATTCAACCCCCAACAGGGAGAGACCCTGTCCCAGTATTCATGCCCTCTTGCTGCTTGCTACTTGACAAGCTTCTCCTTTTGGTCCTGGATTGAATAAGTTTTACCTGAACAATGGTGCTTGTAAATTCATTGGCTGACCATAGCTTAGTCCAACCTTATGCCTACCTAAGAGAGCTTCCATGTTCTCCACCACCTTAGACCCATCTCACCGCATGGTTTTCCTCTATAAAAGTCCCTGGAAGAGACTGTTTCCTGAGGACAACCCACTTGGATGTCCTTCCTGTCCATCTCTCAGACAGGAGCTTTTTTTCCTTCAATAAATGTATTCTGCTCATAACCTCCATTTGTTCCTAAAATTTATTCTTTGCTTTTAGAGAACACGAACTCATCCCAGGTACTTTTTAGGTTGGGAGATTGGTTTTCCCCTATACCATTTGGAAGTTCCCTGTATCACTTGTACTGACCTCTTGACCAACGTTGTGACCATAATTAACGCACAAGAGCACTCCAGAAGGTGATAAAATATAAAGGTTCTGGGCAGGCAGTGTGACCTTGTCCTGGTTGTGTTATTTAACCTCTCTGAGCCAGATCCATGCAATATCAAGCAGCACTGTCAATAAAATCCCCTCACATTCGCAGCACTATGGGGACATTGTGACAAGAATCAAGCTACACAGGCAGTGCACTACCCTATATGGACACAGAGAGGATTCTGTAAGCCTTTGTTAGGAAGGTAGCTCTGCATGCAGGGGCCCTATGTTCAAGCCCTGCACTGGGCATCCAGAAAACTGGTTATTCATATTCTTCTGAAAGGTGCTGGCTCTCTGAGAACCTCCTCCACAGGAAGGTGTGTGGAATGTGGAAGGGGTGGCTGGCACATGTCTTTCAGTTTTGTTCATCTCTTCCATGGAATAAATGGCCTTGGGGACAGAGCCCCCTGCCTGTGCCTCTTCTTAGCAAGAGGAGGAAGCTGAGGCCTTTCCCTAGTACATCCATTGTTTCTACTCTAGGACTGGGAAGAATAAAACCCCAGGCTAAGGAAGGTGAAGCCGTCTCTAGGAAGCCAAAGCTGCCCCTGCTCTGAAGACACTGAGTCATCCTCAGCCCACTCCATTCCTTCAAGGGCTGAGATGCCACCTTTCCAGCACCAGGTGACAGCAGCCTGGGAGGCAGGCTGGCAGAAATGTGAAAACACAGTGCTTCCCAAAAGGGGCAGCCAGGGGGTGGGGAGACAAGGAAAAGCTCTGGGCTGCAGAGGAGTGCAGCCCACCCAGAGGCCCTGGAGCTGGGCATGGCCTACACCGTGGAGGGCACAGGCAGGGAAGGCAAGGTTCAGTGTTCGCTGCAAGCTGTCACCCAGGGGTAAATTTAGGTCAGGGGGACTCAGACTGCCTGTGAGGTCCCTGAGAGAGAACATGGGCAGAGGTGGTACAGGGGCCTGGGCCGGGATTCTGCCCGTGCTTTGGGCTTCCCACCTGTGAAAGCACAGGGCTAGGCCTAGTCCACCTCCAGTCTCGGGAATGCCCAGGCCCTGTGTCCTAGGCCCTTACGTCCCTCTGTGCCTTGGCCCAGCGGTGAGGCCCACCGGGGCACAGAGAGGGCTGGTGCGCGGGGCTGGGCACGTGTGTTCCAGTGCAGGCGCCCGAAGCCGTCTTCCTGGCTGTCAGAGACCTTGGCCGTGGTCCCCACCAAGGGGCACGAGGTGAGGGAGTCCGTGACCGCGATGGCCTGGTATGGCCTCCGCCCTCTTACCTGGACTCCGCGTGTGACCCAGTGACTGGGCTGGCTGTCTTGGCCCGGCGTCACACTTTTCTCCGCAAGCCGGGTCCCTTTGCTAGAAGCAGGCGATAAGGACTCTCTTGGCCCAGCTCGGCTCGGCTTGGTGAAGCTCCACCTTGAGGTCTGCGCAGTTTGGCCACTGCTCGTGGGACCCCAAGGCGGGTTCCTGTGGGCCAGGTCGGAGGCAGTGAGGAGAGGCAGAACCCAGCGGGCTGAAGAGCTGAGGGAGAGGAGGCTAGGGAGCTAGGGTAGGCGGGGCTGAGGAGCTGGGGTAGGCGGGGCTCAGGGGCTGATGTAGGCAGGGCTGAGGAGCTGGGGTAGGCGGGGCTCAGGGGCCGAGGCAGAGGGGGCTGAGCAGCTGGGGTAGGTGGGGATGAGGAGCTGGGGTAGGCGGGGCTGAGGAGCTGGGATAGGCGGGGCTCAGGGGCTGAGGTAGAGGGGCTGAGCAGCTGGAGTAGGCCAGACTGAGGAGCTGAAGCGGAAGGGGCTGAGGTAGAAGGGGCTGAGGAGCTGGGGTAAGTCTGAAAACTTCACAACAGCCTGATTCCGTGAAGGGAATTTCTCAACAGTAAATTTCACCAACAAGATAAGGCCTAGGAGCACTGGATTTTAAACAGAGGTTAAGCATGAATGTACTACTCAATTTTGAAGTCACTCAATAATCAAGGTGTGGAAACGATGGGAGAATTGTCATTGGAATGCATTTGGATGGGTAAAATGACATTATGGTGAATATACATGAAGAAAATCAATGTCATTGATCATTAACATTTGGAGTTGAAAGATATCATGTAAAATCCATAAGCCAATTATTACATATTTTCTAAGTAATGGAAACTAGAATTGTGAAAGATATTTTATAGTAATATTAAAAATGAGCTAAACAACATTTACTACTTGCCAAACAGATCATATTCACACCCACAACATATATTCACACAAATATGAAAAGGCACAACTATAATTACAAAGAATAATTTATTACATAAAATAAATGCAATAAAAGAATGTACATGCTGAAGAGTAAAATGGCAATGTTCATATTGATTTTAATCCTTATCCATCAAATTGATAGTAGCAATAAAACATAATATTGAAAATCAAGCCGGGCGTGGTGGCTCATGCCTGTAATCCCAGCACTTGGAAGGCTGAGACAGGAGGATCGGTACGAGTTCGAGACCAGCCTGGGCTACAAAAGTGAGCTCAAGGCCAGCCTGAGCTGCATAGTGAGACCCTGTCTCAAAAAGACAAAAAATAATAATAATAATAAAAATAGGGGCCCGGCAGGATGGCTCAGTGGTCTAAAGTGCCTGCTTAGGAAAGCTTGGGCGGCTTCAGGGACCGTGGTTCGATCCCTGGCACCACATGCTGCGCCAGCCCTGCCCTGAGGGAGGGCTGAGCCGGCCAGAAAAATAAATAAGCAAACAAACAAAAGTTCTGAAACAAGAAAAAAATAATAATAAAATAATTCTTTAAAAAATAATAATACATAAATAAATAAAATCAAGCATCCATGAGTCTATATTGAGAAGACAATGTTTGAATAATTGATGTTAACATTAGCTTTGGATTGAAGTTAAAACTTGAAGAGACAGTGCTTCTTTTTTTCTTTTTTTTTTTTAAATCAGAATGCCAGAATACTTGGGACTGGCAAGAAAGCACCTGTTTAGGAAAGCTTAGGCAAACGCAGAGACCACGGTTCAATCCCCAGCACCACATGCTGCACCAGCCCCATCCTAGGGCCGGCTGAGCGGGCCATTAAAAAAAAAAAAAAAAAATGCCAGAATGCCAATAAATAGAAAACCCTGAATTAAAGACGGTCCAGGATATGCCTAGGTATAACAACATTGCACACGTAGGGACGACAAAAGCTAATAACATTTTTTAAAGAAAGCACACTGCAGAATAAGATGTCTCCACATTCTCAAAGCATCTGCACAGACAGTGCTTCACATTTTTGAGGGCACAATGCATCTACCTCAGGACAGCTCCGTGGATGCCTCCTTGACCAGGTGAACATAGACAACAAGAAGCAATGAACGATGGACAAAGTGACCACCACCTGCAGGCAGAAAGTGGCAAAAAGTGCGTGCTACTAACTACCTGTGTTTTTTGCTTATTGTTCTAGGCTGTATGTTTAGGCTGAGAGTAATCTGAAGAAACTGTCAAACAGCAACCAAGTGTTTGCCAGGAGGCAGAAGTCACCTGACCTGTTATGTACATATAAATCAATGTCACCTACACATGTGAGGACAAAGAGGAGAGATTTGCATTTCAAAAGCACTAACATACCATTTTGCCCTAACAATAAGACCTAGACAAAAAATAATCAGCCTTGGAAAGAAGAGATCACCACTGGCACCCCAGTCAGCTGATCCTTATCTCCAAGAGCAACCATGGACCAAGAGAATAGTGATGGTAGGGAAGGCAGGGACAACATGATGCAGCATTTTTTGTTTTTTTGTTGTTGTTGTTTTGTTTTGCCTTTTGAGACAGGTTCTCACTATGCAGTTCAGGATGGTCTTGAGCTCACTTTTGTAGCCCAGGCTGGTCTTGAACTCACACTGATCCTCTTGCCTCAGCCTCCCAAGTGCTGGATGACAGGTGTGTGCCACCATGCCCATCTGGGGCTGGTATTTGTAATCTCCACTTTTTAAGGCTGATTCTTTTCTGGCTAGGTCTTATTTTGGTTAAAACAGATATACAGTGGTATCTTGGTTCAGGAACTTAATTGTTTCCACAGTTATGGCTGTAAATTGAATTAGACTAGAACCAGTTCAAATTCTAGGGCTAGCAACCATGCTGACCTTATGGAGCAATTTGATTTGGTGCTTGTTCAGTTCAGTTGGCAGCCACAGTCAGGGAAAGAACTGAGTTCATGAACCCAGGTATCACGGTATATACACATGTTCATAATGTTTTTCAAAAGCAAATGCCTCCTCTTTGTCTTTTTTTTTTTTTTAAGAACTGGAGATTGAACTCAAGTCCTTGCATTTGCTAGGCAAGTGCTTATTCTACTGAGCTATCTCCCCAGCTCTTCTCTTTGTCATATTTAAAGTGGTGACATTGACTGAATAAAACTGTCAGCTCTCCTGGTCATTGGTCTACTTTGTACATCTGTCTGACAATTTCTCTCTGTTATGATCAGGCTCAGCACCGCAAAAGATCAATATATCGCTGCTATTGCCCACTGCTAGGGCATTTGCGTGGGAGCCTATGCCTGCACCACCCTGCTGTCTTCATATAGCTGCTGCTTTCCTTGGTCATCTCAGGTATGGGAATTAAGAGGACCAGAAATATGGTGTCTGTGTTGGTTTTGTAGATGTAAGCCTCAGTTAGTCTTTCATAAAATCAGAGGTGAGGAACTGGAATTTCTTCAAAACGACTGGGCTGTTGGAGTGAAAACTGTCAAGATCTCCTAATTGCATTTAAATTCAATGACATGAGAATCACTCCAATGTTCTCTCCAGATTTTAAACTGGGTTGTTGCTTTCAAGTTTTTCTAGAGTTGAAAAACTGTGCTGAAAGTTTTGGTTCTCTTTGTTAATGATGTCTTTTGTTCCTTCCAGCAATAATTTTGGTACCTGAAGAGGAATAGAGAAATCAAAAAAGGGCCAAGGGGAGCTTTAACTATGTCACAGTACCTGGCTCAACAAACCTGAATCTAAAGGTAAGGCTTCAGGTACTTTCCATGAGCACTGCAGGATGGAGTCTACGGTGTTGTTCTATGGATTGAGTCATCTTGCAACCAACCAGAAAAATTTCCAGGGCATCTTGGAAGTATCATTGTAAGGTGCATCATGATAGAAGAGCAAACAAAATCCCACACAGTGGGACTACTAATGTGAAAACAGGGAGAACAACTACAGCCTGATTCTTTTCCTCATGGCTTTTTTAAAGTGATTCTTCACCCCAGCACATAGGAGAGTGCTTTGATCTACACCCTCAATATCTATACCCAAAAGCCTCAAAAATGAAAGTAAATTCCATTAGATTTAACTGCCATTACTTGATACTCAATACCAATATCATGAATAATATCTAAGAACAAATACACAAGCATGTTCTGAGATTCAGTTTTAAATATTTATTATGTTTCTTTCAAAGGAGTAAGACTGAAGGGCATTATTTGTGACGTCCCCCCGCCCAAATCAGGGATTGAACTCAATTCCTTGCATTTGCCAGGCAAGCACTTATTCTACTGAGCTATCTCACTAGCCATATTTGTGACATGTTCTTAACATAAACAACTGATCAAATGTGAAAGGTTGAAGTTGTAGCATTGACCTCATAACACTGCAGTGAAGTTATTTTGGTTGAATATATTTCACATTTTATATTTAAAAAGGGTAAGAAAATATTAAATTCCAGTATGTGCAGTAGGAGTACCTCCTACTTTTTGATCAATGAGTTTCAAGACACTTATTACTTCTTCTTTTATATCATTTCAAAAAAGACTGCACAACTGGGCTTCAGGTAGAGCTGTGATGGTCTAATGCACCCATGTAGAGGCTTTTTTTTTTTTTTTTTTTTTTTTTTTTTTTTTTTTTTTTTTTGCAGAACCAGGGATTGAACTCAGGCCCTTACACTTGCCAGAGAAGCAGTTATTCTACTGAGCTATCTCCCTAGCCCTGTAGAAGCTTTTTGCTTGGAATTTTTTCTGCATTACAGGAACAGTTTTGTTGAGAGGGAGATGGAAATTCACTCCATGGCTGATGGAGCCTCAGCCTTTATTGGAAAGGATCTACACATGTGGAATCTTCCATGTTGTTGACCTGAGATGAGATAGAGCCATAGTCTACCTCAAGAACAATGATATAGGCTGGGGAGATAGCTCCGTGGCACAAGTGCCTGCCTGGGAAGTGCAAGGTCGTGAGTTTGAACCCTAGTCCTACCAAAAAAAAAATGAACAATGATGTAGTGTCACTGGGCTGTATCCCTGATAGTTTTTAAAAAGTCTACTCTTTAAGTCTTTTATGATGAGTTGTACCAAGCTTCCCTGGAAATGTCTAGTGGGCACATCTGAAATGATGGGCTTACAGTTTGGACAGTGCAAAGAGAAAGTGAAGTGGAGAAAGCAGCTGGGCACATGGCAGCAGGGTGAAAGTACAGAGAAAGTGAAAGGGGGGTTTGGATGGTAAGAGATTAAAAGGGAGAGGGAGGGAGGCAGGGAGAAAGGAAGACAGAGAGAGAGAGAGAGAGAGAGAGAGAGAGAGAGAGAGAGGTGAGATAAGTGACATAGAGATAGAGAAACAGAGCAGACAGATAGATAAATAGCAGAGAACCAGACAATAAGCCAAAAGGACTAAATCCAAGAGAACACTATCCACTACTTAGATAGCAACTCACGCCTGATGACAGGCCTGGAGGCTGTGGGTGGCCTGAGACCATGATAATGAATAAAAAGTGTGACCCTCAGTTTGACTCTGAGACACAGGAGAACTCCGTTATTCTGAAGCCTGCTGAACCTGTCACTTTTGCCCTCTGGGTGTGGGAGGGCTCTACTTGGTTGGAGGCAGCTTCTGCCCCAGCACATTAGGACTATTCCTCCCAGAAAATAGATTTGGTTGAATATTGTGCAGTGATCAATTCAGCCAAACCTCAGGGGGAAAGCCCAGGGTATGGGGTTGAGACCACTCTAAGTAATCAGGACAGAGGGGAAATACCTTGGTGAACATCCAGGTGGGGGACTTGTTTAGTTTTTCTGTGGGCATAGCCAATTGAGATCTGATACCTCCGGCATCCTAGGTGAGAAGTTTTTGCATGTCATTCCAAGATGGCCACAAGGAGGCACCCACATCTTCCACATATGATTTAGTTTCATTTGATTTGATTGCCTTGATTTTGAGACAAGGCCTGGCTTAGTTATTCTGACTGGTCTTGCGCTCACTATGTCACCTGGGCTCATTTTGATCTCATGCCAATCTTCCTGCCTCTGCTTCACAAATGCTGGGATTACAGGCGTGTGCTACAACTCATGTCCTAGTTTATATGTAGAAAATAGGGATTGAAAAGCTCCCACTGGTTTCAAATGTCCTTGGAAATTCTTTCAAACCACAGCTGACATTCTTATGTGGTGTTGGTGGATGAGGGCAGAAGAAGAGAGAAGAAAAAGGAGCAGCAGCCAAAGAGAACCAGGAGACAAAGCAGGAGGAGAAGCATGGGGAGCAGGAAGGAACTGGGAAAACAGTAGGGGGAGAGCACAGAGGAGAATGGAGAGAGAGGGGACCAAGGCCAGGAACCCACTGTGGGAAAGGGGAGAAACAAGGGCTTCAGTACATTCTAAATCTGGTTCCAAAGTCATCAGAGGTTCCTGACCAATGGAAACAGAATAACTGCAAAGACCTGAAGAAAAATAAAGGTGTGCTGACACCATGGGTAGTCTCAGCATCCTGAGAATGAGGCAACAGCACCACAAACTCAAGCTCAGTGAGAGCTTGATTGAAAATGAAAATATAAAAATTGGACTGGGGATGCAGCTCAGCAGAAAGGGTCTAGGTGCATGGTGCATGCACACACACGCACACACGCTACATTAAAAATAAACATTCAGGAGACAAGAATTTTACATATGTTTTTCAGAGCAGGAAACTAGCCATCTGCACAGAGCAGTGGAATTCAGCAGAGGCACAAAACCACTTTCCCTGGCCCTCATCTCAAAGAATGTGATTTGAATTTCTGAGATACAACTCTAAACACGGAAGCTTAGTATGTATAACTTGAGCTGAGAGCTTCATATCCTGGTGGTACCCAGGTCCTGTTCAACAAGGTCACATGACTGAGATGGAAATTCTGGGGCATGAGGCAAGCTGAGAGCAGTACACCTCACCAAGTCGGAGCATTTCTACCCTGTGGTTCCACAGTAGTGTGGATTCTGAATTCAGTAGCCCACTTCAGAACTTGCCATCAGTGGAAACCAAAGCTGTCTTTCACTGTGGAGCCCAAACTGCTTCCTGTGTTTCTCTGTGTTCAGAAAGACACAGAAAATAGATAAAAATCCCTAGGGCTGGAGACATGGATAACCACGTGGCATCTGAGACTTTGAGGAATTCAAAAACTTTGCCTTTTAGGATGGTAGGAAAGTAGTTGCATGGGTGATTATATTAGACAGCATTCGTTGGATTACACCAAGAAAAACTATACTTCAATTAAATTTACTGCACTCACAAAGGGGTTAAAAACACAGATAAGATTCTACAACAAGGCGTTCTAATTGCTTGAAGGCTCACGGAGGTCATCCCGGAAGAAGACAAGACGACACCAGGGAGGGCAAGGGCATGAAGGTGCCTTCTTGCTACCCTCAGGAATTTCCATGCTTGAGCATATAAAACAAACTCACAATCTGAAAGGAGAAAAGATTAACTTACTGTTTGAAAGCAAATGAGAGCCTCATAAAACTTAAGACTCAAGGATAAAACGGCTAAAGTGTATACAGTGTGCTCAGCTACACAAGCAATAGCAGCTGAGGCTTCTGAAGGGGGAAATGACAGAGTATGGCCAGTGAAAGAGGAATTCCCAGACAACTAAATTGTGAGAGGGCACAGATAAAGTCTGCCAGATAGCAGCCCTGGTAACAAGCAATAGGCTGTGCCAGTCTCACCAGGCAGGGTGTGGACCATTTGTGTCATTTCTTATTTGTCAAGCCAGTCTCCCTTATTGATGAGATACCTAGGGAAGTGGTTCATGTCCACTGATTCGTGTCTAGAGAGGAATCAATTTTCTTCAAGTAATCATCCTACCAAACCTTCATATGACCAAGTATTGGTTTCTCAGGTAGAGTAGAAGAGGAGAGGCAGAAGTGGAGCATGTGTGAAATTGTAAGTGGAAGACAGTTGGTCATCAGGCACAACCACAGAAATGCCCCCTGAGGATTTTGGTGTGAACAGAAAGATTTATGAATGAAAATGACAAAGGTGATGAGGAAGACGAATAGAGCAATGTCCTGTACAGTTGAGTCAGCAGAGCAAGGTCCCACACAGTCTAAGGGAGAAGGAAGGAAAGTAGAGTCTTAAAATGGGTAGGACAAGCAGTTCCAGGAGCCAGGGCTGCAGGAAACATGAGCAGCAGACAGTCCTTGGAGAGGTACAACTCCCTTCACCAGCTGTGTACGAGAGGTCCGTCACTAATGGGAAATCAGAAGAAAATCTTAAAAGGGAAACAGGGTCCAGGAAAGGATTTTGCTTCCTTAATTTTAAAAGTTTTCTGTGAACATTAAAATGCAAAAGTTCAGGGGACTGTAGGAGGTAAGACACAGAGAATGAGTCCCTAACTTTGGCAGGAAAGCATAAATGCAAAGGTGAGGCTCAGCATATGTCACACCAGCAACTCTTCTGAGATGGGGAGCAGTGGAGGATCACCTTCGGAACCAAGACAGAGGATACCTGAGAGAGCTGCTAGCAGACAGTACTGATTGTCGCAGGGCAATAAGAAAGATGCATGCTACGGAGAGAAAGGCAAGGAGACAACGATATGGAAAGACCCACATAGAGATTGTCCAGTCGCATCAGAGAGGACAAGTCCTATCAAGATCTTGCCAGAGTTAAGTAAAAGAACTTGACAGGGTGAAAGCTTTTCTGTCAATGTATCTCAGGCACCAAGTGACAGTGAGGGACAATAGTGGCACAGAACAGAAAGGATGATCAGAAAGACAAGAGAATCTGTGAAGTGGAAAATGGCAACACAAACATGTCCTGAGAATAAGGTTCAGGGGCCAAAGAGGAAGAAAGCCAGGGTGGAGCAGGTGCACAACACAGACTGCAGCTGGTCCCTCAGCAGGAAGTTTGCCTGCACCGGTCCCAGCTTACATCAGTTGTCCTGGCTTAGTTAGGAGAAGCAGCCTTCTCAATGAAAGAGTGACGAAAGCCGGAGGTGTCAGTGCATGAGAGGAAGAGACACATTCACACTGGGACAGGAAACCACTAGTGAGAATGATTTGGGCAAAATAGACCCAACCAAAGCTCCTTAAGGAGCTAGTTTCCATCACCAGAGGATCATGGATAGGTTATTGCCAGAGGAAGCACAAGGTGGCTAGCAAGTGAAGTGAAAGCTCTGGCAGAGGGTAGGGAAGAACAGCCTAGGACTTCTAAACACTCCCTGTTCTGCTCCATCTTGCAGTATCTGAGCCCTGCAGGCAAACCGAGCCCCTCTTTCCTGCTGTGTCCCTCCTCAGCCTGCAGCAGGCAAGGACTCAGGGTGTGTTATCTTTATGAACAGCAGTTAAAGAAAGGCTATGCATTGTCTCTTAGAATATGATGAAAGGTAAACCTGGAGCTCAGAGGCAATAAACTATCAACACCACACTGAACAAGGAACATGACTTCATAGGGTATTTCTATGTTCTTGATGTGCTTTTAGAACTTTCTCAGATGAGGTGAACAGCACTTCCTCAGTGACTTCCATAGGAAACATTACATTCATTCTGTACAAAGATGGGTGGGGTTGGTTGACAGGCCAAGATTGGAGGGAGCTAAACTGAACAATACCACCTGAAAGCAACATGATGCTAAAGGAACAATCTAAAGGAAAATGATCACTCCCCTTTTGGTGTGGCCTCCAGTAAGTAGGAACCTGTGTCTGTGGTTTCCATTGCATAGCAGCCCATGACTGTTTTGCAATGGAGCCTAAAATTGGCACAGGGAAGTCCTGCAGGGTCTCCCACTTCCCCTAGCTGCTGCTGTTTCTACTTTTTTCATCTCACCTGCACCAATGTAAGGCAGCTGTAGAGAGGAAGAATGGTATAAAAGTAAAAACAAAGACTTCTCAGAGTAACAGAGACCCTTGCAGACCCTTCAGCAATAAAAGCTGCTTCTTGTTCCTACTCTTGTGTACGATTACTGTGCCATGCAGAGATCCCGTTCATCTCTTACTTCATTGCCAAAGACAAAATGAGACCCTGTATTTTCAAAGCATGGCACCAAATTGTGAGATAATGAACAGAGGTATGTTTGTCCTTGTTTCACATAGGAGGAAACTGTGGAAAAGGCCAGAACTCATCTCCTGATCAGTGTGATGGCTGTTTTATCTCAGTGCCTCACTCTTTTTCAAAGCTCTGATTCAATTTCCCCTAATGCAGAAAGAGTGCAACCCAAGTCAGACACCATTAATTTCTCTTGCACTTTTGTTTGTTTGTTTGTTTTATGGCCTGTACTGAGGATGGAGCTGGAACAGCATGTGGTGTCGGGGATCGAACCATGGTCCCTGCAGTTGTCTAAGCTTGCCTAAGAAGGCACTTTAGACCACTGAGCCATCTCACTGGCCCAATCCCTCTTAATTCTGAGGAATCTTTACCATTGCTTTCTAACCTGCCTGAGAATAGTGAGGCTCTACAATTTTCAAGTATCAGGTTTAACTAAGGGATTGCTTATGGGCCCCATCCAATGTTTCTCTTTCAGTAAGTTTGGACGAGATCTAGATATTTCGCATTGCCATTTGTAGCTTTGGCTGGTCTTGCTCTCAAAATCACAAGCATCTTCCTCAGCCTTCCAACAGTTGCAACTATGAGTGTGCACAACACCATTTTTTAGTTTTTTTTGAGACAAGATATTGGTGTAGAATCCAAGCTGGCCTTGGCCTCACTATGTAATCCAACCTGGCCTAGAACTCACTGTGATCCTCCTGCCTCAGTTTCCCAAGTGCTGGAATTGAAGGCATGCTTACCATCCCATTCAATGTAGGAACAGTTGGAGGAAAAGATACTAGAGGCATCACTGGTATCCTCAGGTTCAAAGATGCATGTCCATCATAGTATAGGCCAAATGTTGGCTTCCATAGCTGAAGGTTCCCCAACACATAAATCTTAATTTTTGTGGGTGTGCAGGGGACTAATAACAGATAACATCCCTGTGAGGCAGGCAAACAGATTATTTCTGACTTGGCCTCACTTCTTTGGCATTGAGAAGGTCTGCAGTTCCTATGAGCTTCCTGCTCTGCCTCTTTCAGCTAAGAGGAGACACCCAAATGGGCCAGTGTTTCCCCATGACTACTGTTCAAGCTACCCAAATATTCTCAGATCTCTCCATACTTTATATGTTTAATGCTGTTACTAGGAAAGACTGCTATGTGTTAGTGCTGACTCTAGCATTTGATTTTTCAAAATTTAAAAGGAAAAAGACTACTTGCAACAAATCCCGTTATTCATCATATGCTTATTTGGTACAATACATAAACACTATGAGTTCTCCTCTTTTATTAAAATTAGGCAGCTACCAAAATCCTCATGGAGGGTTCAGGTCTCTCACCTAGCAGTATGGCATGCACATGGAAAGAAGACTAGAAATATTTACAGTTCTCAGGGATGACCAGATGTTTTAGGTGGAACAAAGGGCCACATTGGAAGCTTTTATTCATATCTATTAAGGATATGGAAGCTGAAGAGTGCTAAGGGAGACAATCTTTGCAGGCATGGGTGTAAGTAAGCACAGTACACTTTTGAGCCATACACAAAAGCCCTGCTATGAGCAGTACAGTAGGTAGCTCATATATGTAAGCCTGACACCTTTCCTGACAGGAAGGTCTAGCTGTTGTGTGCCATAGGCTCTGCTGAGTTGTTGTCTCAAGTCTTAGCCCTGGAATCTCACAGGCTCTTGCGGGAGCCTCCATTCTAGCTGTGGGGCTGGGGTTGCCATTCCTATCTGTGTATTGCTCCTTTGCTATGCTGAGACTCATGAGCACCTTAGCCAGCCAGACTTAGTCACATTCTTTTGACCACATCAAGGACCATCTGCTTCTACATAGCCAGCTCTGCTCATCTCAGTGAATAGGGTTGGATTGAAAGTCAGGTAAAGATGGAGGCAAGGGGCTCTCTTTCTCAGGGTCACCCAGCTCAGCAGCCTACCACACCCAGCTGAAAGCTAAAAGCTGGTCTCTTTATTACACCCCTCATTTTTAAAGTGAAAATGTCCTTCAGTCATAAATCCAAATGTGTAATTCAGCCTTAAGCTACTAATACTTCATTAAGGTCAAGTTTGTATGAAAGAGGCACAAGGAGGGAGCCCCTTAATTATCATCACCCAGGTGGCACAATACTTGCTAAAAAATATGGCTAGCAATTGATTGATTGATTGATTGATTGATTTTATTACGGCCAGCTCAACCTACCCTCGGGGTGGAGCTGGCACAGCATGTGGTGCCAGGGATCCAATCGTGGTCCCTGCGGTTGCCTAAGCTTTCCTAAACTGGTGCTTTAGACCACTGAACCATCTTGCCTGCCCCATGGCTAGTATTTTAAATTTGGACATGGGACATAAAAATCAAGATTTGGAACTTTCTTTGAAAATGTAAGTTACCACAAAGACAGGACTTGGCTTTGTCCTTGATGAGAAGCTTCTTTAGCTGCTACCTGTTTAACAAAACATGCTTCCCGGCCAAGGGCAGATACCATCACTCAGTGCCTGAAAACTGTTGGGGCCCAGGAACAGCCTTGCAAATGTGAAGAGAAAGAGCTCCAACAAGAACTTAAGGGCATAACACAGCTGAATGTGTTATGGATTAAACAACGAAGTGACTGGAAGCTGACTGGAAGCAGAAAGAGCTCCAGGGTTCTTAGACAAAGGCTCACAGGACGTGATGATGGCTTCACCTCTTCCTGGTGCCTCTTCTTTCATCCTCAGTTCTTGAGCAGATCCAGAATGAAGTCCTGAGTATTTGAGGCCCTCAGTTGCTCCAAATTACACATTAAAACAGAAGCAGATGGCAAGGAGAATCAGGGGATGCCATATATATATTTAAAATTACTAGCATACAAGTTGTACAAATTAATGGGTTCTTTTCCAGTACTTATAGTCACATATGTACTCTTTTTATCCTGTCTGTCTTCCCTTCTTCCGCATTCCTGTCTCCTTTCCCTTACTTGATAATTCTTCTACTTTACAAGTAGCTTTAAATTTACACATAAGAGAAAAAATATGGGTCCAGTGAGATAATTCAGCTGATTAAGTGCCTATACAGGCAAACTCAAGAATCAAGGAACCCCAGCACATTAAGAGCCTATTTAGGCAGGCTCAGGGATGAGGGTCTAATCCCTGGCACAACATGCCATGCCGACCTGCCCCCAGATGCCCTGAGCTGGCCACTGACACCAGACATGGTGGAGTACACCTGTAATCTGAGAACTGGGGAGCCTGAAAATAGAAGCATCACTACCACTTAGAGCTGTGTAGTGAGACCATGTATCAAATATGTTAAAAACAAACAAATAAAAAATATTTATCAAGAGAGAAAAATGAAATTATGAAGTTGAGTGTAACAGCACATACCTGTATTCCAGCACTCCTGAGGCTATGGCAGGGGGATTACAAGTTTAAATCAAGTCTTGACAACTTAATACGACCTCTTCTCAAACTTTTGAAAAAGAGACCCAGGGATACAGCACCATGTAAAGATCCAGGATAAATATATGGGTGGGGG
>PVJA010032087.1:0-24392 GCA_004027025.1 Myocastor coypus
CTGGACGGGGCAGACGGGATCCTTGTCCATCCTTCAGCCCTGCGCTTTGGCTGTCCTCCTTGCGCCCTCTTCATGATGTTCACAGCAGGCAGGCCTCCAGCTGTTTGCTAGGTGGGGATTGAAGGCCTAAGGTCAGCCACTGTAGAGGATGCCAGTCCCCTCCCCTTGTCGGACCGTGAAGGAGAAGGCACAACTGTCATGCTCATGGTCCCAGACGAGCGGAAATCCTTGGACCCCTGATTTGGCTAGTGATGCCAGGGCTGTACAATTCCTATGTGCAGCGAGGGGTCCTCGACTGAAGTATCTGCTACTCAGGAGGCTGAGGCAGGAGGACTGAGGGTTTGGGCCCAGCCTGTGCAACTGAGTGAGACTCTGTCTCAAAATAAAAAGGCTGGGGATGTAGCAGAGTCTGAAGGCTCTGGGTTCAATCCCCAGGAGTGAAGACAAAGAAACCAACAAAATATGGAGGCAAATTAGCCTTAGAAAAACCAAAGCAATTCTGAGCAAAAGGAGCAACAAGAAGTATCCCAGCACTGGGTTTCAAGTTACCC
Organism: Myocastor coypus; assembly: GCA_004027025.1. NCBI lineage: Eukaryota > Metazoa > Chordata > Mammalia > Rodentia > Myocastoridae > Myocastor > Myocastor coypus. Next base: position 552 of record PVJA010032087.1, read on the forward strand.
TGCAAAGCCCTGTGTGGGCACTCGAGTAGGGCAACTCAACTTGTCATAGCTGAATCTTGGAAAGAACCCTAGTGCCCAGCAAGTAAGGAATGGATAAAGCAAATCTGGTGTTCTTACACAATAGAGTACTACTCTGCTATAAAAAAAGATAAACTCGAGGCTTTTTTGTGTAAATGGACGCTACCAGAGACCATACTTGTAAGTGAGACGAGTCAGACTTGCTTGTATCAACATCATAAGGTCTCCTTGTGTAAGAAACTGAAAGAATAAATAAAAGCCGAAAGGTACAATGCCTACTGTGAAAGAGGAACAAACTGCTCAAACGGAAAGAACAACTGGCATGGGGTCGGGGACAAAAACTACGTGCATATATACATAAGGGAATGAGAATAATTATGCCACTAATTTCTGTTAGCCCATCAAAACGAATGATTTCTGCTTACATTGCTTGGTCAGTTTTGCATGCCCCTCTCCTGTATTCTCAGCAACTACTTTGCAGGTAATACCATGCAGAATGATCATCATTCATTTCCCATTATGTTGTTTGGAGAAAATGGTTGTTGTACTGTATACTGTTCTCTTCAAATCAGTTGCATAGATGAGCAGATATAAGCATGCGAAGTTGATCCAAAATTTTAAAAGTAGAAAATAATCAGAGCGTTCCTCTCAACAGACCAGTAGAAGCGTGAAGTAGGATCATCCAAGCTAGTCTCTGTGTGAGGTCGTGTGTGTGGGTGTGTGTACAGCAGTCCTTTGCCACTTCAATGTGGCCTCTGACTTGCCAGTTTTCAAAGAAAAAAAAATTTATATATATATATATATATATATATATATATATATTTGCGGGACTGGGGTTTGAACTGACGACCTTGCATTTGCCAGGCAGGCACTTGTGCCATGGAGCTATCTCCCTGGCCCTTCAAAAAATATTAATTAAATTATTCATCGTGGATTTTTTTCTCTGTATCGCAGGATTTTGCCGATGAGCTAGCCCAGTGAACTAAAGAACCTGCTTAGGCAAGCTTAGGCAGGCGCAGGAACCGAGGTTCAATCAGGGCACCACACGTGCACCAGGCCCTTCTCCAGGGCAGGCTGTACCTGACAGAGTATGAGCCTAGAGGCACAAGCCTGTAATCCCAGCGCTGAGGAGGTGAAAGCAGGAGGATCCCCACGAGTCTGAGCTGCTTAGTGAGACCCTGTGACAGCCAAATACACGGGGAAAAAAAAAAAAACCCAAAGGAATAAAAAGGAAAATATACAAAATATATTAGCTTGTTATTTTAACATGTAAATAGCATATTGAAAACTATGCTATTTACAGTGTGTATTTCTTAAGCGGATCAATAGCTATGGTACCATGCAATATACCTATGTTGTTCACATTCCGTAGGTTTGCAGGTTTAGAAAATGATTAAGAAGATTAGAAGTGTTTTTAAAAGTGTGGGAAAGGTTTATAAGAGTGTGAGAAGAGTTTATAATGCCTTAAAGTGTATGTGAATACTAAAATAAGTGTAACATGGCTACCTCGCTGATTTTCACTTGTGTGTGGGGCCTCTTCGGGAAGGTAACCTGCACGGCAAGTGAGGGGCTAGTGTATGCGTGTGCGTCGTTTTCTCTTCCATCTTTCTTTTTTTGTTTCTATTTTGCGGGCTCACTGCGCAGCTCAGGCTGGCCTCGAGCTGGCTTCGTAGCCCAGGCTGGCCTGGCATTCGTCCTGGCCTCCTGATTGTGGGGATTTCCTGCCTGTGCCTCCACTCCAGGCCCCGCCTTACTCTTGATCATCCCCCACTGCGCCTTGAAAGCGTTGCCCTCTTCGCCTCAGAAAATCATACTGTTCTCGGTTATTCTTCCTCCTTCACCTCTCCATTAATACACAGCGTCTCTCATTCAACAGGCTTTGGTTCAAAGTCCGATGAGTGCCTTGCCCCAAGCTAGCCAACAGCCAGCTCACGCTGCATTTATTAAGTTTACCGGCCAGATCCAAGAGCTCCGCTTTCTCTGAACCCGTGCGTTCCCCTCCCCCATGGGCTCCAGAGAACACGCTCTCAGCTGGCTGAGCTGGTGCTCTGTGGCCCTGCCTTCCTCACCCGGACAGCCTGCCTCTGCCTGCGCCCCCTGTGGATGCTTTGCAGTGCAAGGTCTTCTGGTGAAGCACAGTCGCTCCGCCTCCTAACCAGGTCTAAGGCACCTCTGAAGCAGACCCTCGAACCAGCCCTCGACAGCCTCCGAACCACAAAGCCGAGCCAGCCCCGAAAAACCCAACGGTGCTGAACCACCTCCAAACCAGCCCCGCACACACCCTACAAATGCTTCTGAACACCCTGAACCACCTCCGAACCAGCCCAGAACCATGGCTGAACGGCCTCTGAACCAGCCAGGAACTAGGCCCGGAACAACCTCCGTACCACATGCGGACCAGCCCTGAACCACCTCCCATACCACATGCGGACCAGCGCTGAACCACCTCCCATACCACATGTGGACCAGTGCTGAACCGCCTCCGAACCCACCCCGAAACACCCCCAAACCACCTCTGAACCAGCCCTGACGTAGCCCCCGAACAACCTCCCTACCCCATGTGAGCCAGCCCTGAGTCTCCTCCTAAGCAACCCCCAAACCACCCCTCAACCGCCTCCGAACCAAGCCCCCAAGACCCTTCCAGCCCACACCCACGCACATCGATACCAGCCCTGAACCCTCTCCGAAGCCCAGGCAGGTGTACGGGTTATGTTCCAGGAGCCAGAGGTTCAGGACCGGGCTGCGGGGACGAGGTTTGGCAGGGTGCACGTGTGGGTAGGACCTCGGGAGCCAGCAGCGGGGTAACCCTGCTGGAGTGCAGGAAAGAGAAAACAGGGTGGAATCTCCATCAGGAGGGAGAGGAAAGGAGAGAGGCGGCATGGGGCGCTGCATTCAGGAGGCCGGCCTGCACTTACCTCAGCCTGCAGCGGGTCTGCACTGTTTCAGGTGCTGAGGAAAGACACGAGGTCCTTTCGCAGGTCCTGCTTGTTCTCGCTTTGCCGCCTCTCCGCCAAAGGCCAATAAACTGCCAGCACCTCCTCCTCCCTGCTCCCACTCTCTGCCTTTCCTTGCTGCCTACCTCAGCCTACCGTGCCTGAAGACCAACGAGCCCTGAGCTGCGTGGGTGCGTCCAGGGCACAGTGGCGCCCCCTAGGTCCCCTAGGTCTGTGCTCCCTTCGCTAGGCTGGCCAGTAGGTTCCTGGAGTGAAACTGAGCTTTGTGCTCCCTCGGGAAGTCTCTCGGCGTAGCTTCCATTTTGTTGTGCAGTACGGTGTGTCCACGCAATTGTCGTTCAGCTGTAGTCACGCAGCAGTTCACCTTTTCAAAGCTCGGCAGACGATGTTCAGATCTATCGCATTCCTCCATCAGCTTTTCTCAGCCGGGGCCAATATCCACCGCCAGCGTACCGTTGCCAACACGCGGAGACTGCAGGGCCATGCCCGTGTGTCTCTGTTTCCGAGCTCTCCGTCCTGTTCCACACCTAACTTTGTCTATTCTTGGGCCCAAACTTCACTGCCTTAATTTTTTCTTGCCTCGTAATAAGACTTGGTGCCTTCTAGCGGCAAGTCCCTAAGTCTTACCCTATGCAAGCATATCTTGTCGTTGGCTCTCCCATATGAGCATAAGGTTCTGTATGCCGAGGTTCCTGGAGACACAGGCACGAGACACGTGGATTGCGTTCTCTCTGACGCAATCTGGGAATCCGCGGCGGAAGGACAGACTACACGCAGGGTGTGCAGCCTTCTTTTTCCTCAACTTGGAGAGTCCCTCCGTATATGCGGGTCCTGAACCTTTCCGTCTCTCTGTTTAGCCGGTACTTTTCTCACTTGCACTCTCAGACCTCGTACATCCTTTATTGGATTGATCCGAGGACACTGCAGAGTACTGCCGCTCTTCTGCTGGATATGTGTGTACAATGACGCTCTCGATTTTGGCCTAATACCCAGGAATGCATTTGACCACTGAAGCACTGTGTACATCTCAGAGCCAGCCAGCCTGCGGAAAACACTACAAGAGCTGACAAGTACTCTCTAGGCATTCTGGGATTTTTCTGTGAATCTGGGTATAATGGGAAAGCGATTAAACTGAGGAATTTCTCACTGTGCCGATTTGGCCTCCCAGTGCAAAGCCTAATACAGCCAGCGAATTTGAGCTTCGCTGAGTTGGTCCTGATTCTAAGTACAATATAATCAAAGTATCCTGGGATTATAGCTCGGCAGTGCAGGACATGCCTGGCAAGCACAAGGCCCCGAGTTCCGGTCACGGTAACAAAAAAATGAATGGCATGTGAAATACTGACCCTGTGCTTTCTCTTCCCTCCGTTCTTTCCTTCTACTGGACCGGAAGTGTCCCTCACACTCCCCTCTTTGCAAAGTTCATCTTAATGTAGGGAATACATTTTTTCTGGTATAGACACGATCCAGGCTCTTTTAAGCACTAAAATGCATGGATTTTGCCCAAACCGTGAGATTTTTCTAACCATGAAAACAAAATAAAAAATCTCTAGAAATAAGGGCCAGCAAGATAACTCAGTGGACTAAGAGCCTGCTTACGCAACTCAAGGACTGGAGTTTGATCCCCAGCACCGCATAGTTACGCCAGCTCCGCCCCCTAACACGCTGAACCCAAGACCGAGTCTGCGTGTGGTGGCGCACGCCTGTAATCGTAGCACTGGAAGGTCACTACACGTCCAAGCTGTGTAGTTAGACCGGGTACCACACACGCGAGCCGAGGAAAAATAAAAGACCAGTGCTTCACACCCCTCCCTTCATGAGGCACTGGCCCCGCCCCTAATCCCAGCTATGGGAGGCTGACAACAGAATCATTAGACGTCCCAGTTGCCAGTGAGACCTTGTCCCAACCACATAAAGAAATGAGAAATAATAAAATAGCTATAGCTTCAGCTGGCGAAACTGCCCAGCGGACTGAGCACTTGCTTAGAAACACACAGGGACAGATTTCGATGCCGGCACCACACATATACAGGCCCAATTCCCTGGGCAGGCCGAGCAGGCCACTGAGTCCAGGCATGCACCACAGTGCACGCCAGTAGTCCCAGTGCCGGGAATTCTGAAAACGGAAGGTCACTATGGGTCCTATGTGCCTAGTGAGACCATGTACAAAATACACTTTTTAAAAAAAGAACAACATCTTATAATTTGAAGGAAATTGGATGGATCTCGAGACCATCGTGTTGAGCAAGCTAAGCCCCACTCAGAGGACAAATATCACATATTCTACACAGATGTAGAATGTGAAAAACCAGAATAGCAGCAGAAAGGGGACTGTTCTGAGACATGGGGGAGGGAGGCAGAGAGCAAAGAAGGGAGGGAGGACGGGAAGAAGGGAGGGAGGGAGGGAGGGAGGGCAGAAGCTGTAAGGGAAGGGGACATGGATAGTGTGAAATGATGGGCGGGGACTACCCCCAGATGTGAGACTAGGGCTTTGGGAGGGGCAGGGGCTGATGGGAGCGCAAACATGATCCAAGCATGGTATGTGCTCTTGTGAATCTGCTGAAACTCAACGCATTCATCAGTATCACTGGTTTAAGAGAGGAGTGAAGTAGAAAAGTACACCGGAGCAGTGGCCCATATATATATATATATATATATATATATATATATATATATATATATATATATATATATCCTCTGCCCTCCCCTGCCTCCTCATCATTTTCTAGTAGCTCTTAGCAACTATCTTATATGATTTGTAGTTACAATGGGGATGAACTTTAAAATAGAATGGACAATCCATTTTCCTCTACTTTCTATGTCAAAACTCACAGACCTAGGCCAGGCATGGTGATGCACTCCATTATTACAACACTTGTCATGTTGAAGCAGGAGGATCGCCGGAAGAGAGCCTGGGCTATGTACTGAGTTCAGGGCCATCCTGGACTACATAGCAAGATGGTGTCTGAACGCAAAACAATCAAAAAAAAAAGAAAGAAAGAAAGAAAGAAAGAAAGAAAGAAAGGGAAAAGGAAATGCATGGAGCTGAAGGAGGAATATAGCAAACTTTCTTTCACCTTGTTTCACATACGCCTATTGCTTTGCCTTTCAGTTTGTTCTTTCACTTAAAAGTTTAACAGCTCCAGTCACTTCACCTGGTTAGTCCAGCATGTATCTCCTGAGTACACACCCTCACCCCCATTGTAGAAGCATTTTGGCACTGAAGACATTTCAAAATAATATCATGATATTCTCTACATCCGTATACATACAGAACACATTGGCATTTCCCTAAATATCCCAATAACAGTTTTGGCAGTGGATTTGGGGTAGGACTGGTGAACAATCTATTTAAGTAGTGGATGTTTCATTCCATTGTCAGAACTCAACGAAATAATGTCCTGAGAAATGACAACTCAGAGAACATACTGCTGGCAGACCTGCCCCACAGAAATATTCGATGGAAATCTTAGAATGCAATGGAGAGTAACTCAAATCACCACCAAAGAGTAAGAGCACCAGCAAAACTGAGGACGCCAGCATCGGTAAGTATGAATGCACTGTGGTTTGTGACTGTTTCTTCCTTTATTGGCTTTAAAGGACAATTTTTTTTACAGCCGCAGCACTTTTGAGGCTGCCTGTAGAGGTCCTAAGCTGTGCGGAGGTGATTTTAGGACAATAACGGCACAAAGGACTGGGAGCATCTGGAGCTGTGAAAGAGCCTAAATTTTGTACAGCACTGGCATAATAAGGTAGTATTAATCTGCACCGCACTCTTTTCCATTCAAATGTTGTCATCCATAAGGCACCAGTGAAAACACTCGAGTAAACCTCAGAAAACTGATGAGAGAGTAGCGTGAGAAAGAGAAAGATATATCGACAAGATATTCGACTAACACAGGATGACTCCTCAGTGGAGGGACGCATGAGCCCGGTGCATGGGGAAGAAAATACCAAAGTGGCAGCAGGAATAACAGCACGTCAGCAATGGCAGGCATGTCAATATCCTGGGCACTCCAGAAGAAAGTGCAGTGCACAGTCTTCACCATGACACCAGGCCCTACCTACAGCAAACCCACTTTAGATTCAGAGCCAGATGGGAGTTCAGTGTCGAAGATGGAATAACACAGACACTGAAGAACTGTGTGTATTACGTAGATTACACGATATATGGGACCTGAAGAAGCTGAAGTAACTAAAGCAAAAAGCACAGCATTTGTCACCAGGGGCGGAGGTGCTGGGTCAATGGAGAGATGTGGGCTGTCGGATACAAAACTTCAGGTATAAGATGTGCAAGATTCAGAATTGAATGTACACCATGGTCATCATGATACGAATTATATGGAATTATAATACAATTACTGAATAACATGGTAATATCAGTAATATGTAATGAGAGGTATACAGTATCCCAACATGCAAGCTACTCATTAATTTATGTATGTGGAACATATTAGTATAGAATTCAGTGTTATCAACAGATAATCAGTACCAATTCTCAGTACCTACAGGATGGAGTACACAGAAAGGGCAATTCTGCCTCTGGGCCCATACACATTTACCTGGAGGATGTGCTACTAAGGGAAACAAACCAGACCCAGAAGGAGAAATCCTATGTGATCTCATAGTCTGTGGGATCTAGAATGGTCAAATGCACAGAAGCAAAATGCAGAGTGGTTATTATGAGGCTCAGCAAGCTGGGAAAAACAGGCAATACTGGCCATAGATCTACAGATCTTGAGTAAATACAATGACGGTCGTGCAGACCAGCGTGTGCTAGAAACACAGAATACTTGCAGGCACTCGCAACACACACGAAAACCGCTTAACTAGGCCAAGTGAAAGATGTGAGTGTAAGCTAGATCGAACAAATCACTTCAGTACGTATGTCCAGATACTGGGTGCCTTCCGTGCATGCACAGTTGATTGGAAAAGTTTCAATAAATGAAACGCACACTCACATGTGTACATGAACACATGTACACACATACACGGACACACGCACACACATGCACACACACACACACACACACATGCGCCCAAGTCAGCTCGCTAGAGTACTAGCCATGTCAGTGATGGCCTGGACGCACGGCACATGTCCACTGAGCATGTGCTATGTATCAGGCACTCTTTCTAGTACTAGGGGTACGTGAGCTGGGGAAGTGAAGAAGAGCTGCCCCATCCCTTCGTGAGTGCAGTGAACGTTCAGCAAGGCTGCTCCTAGCAGTTTCTCATGGACATTGATGGTTGGCAAAGCATGCTAAAGGCTGGACCTCACTGTCTGGACTACACCTTGATAGCATCAAAAGCGAAAGCCATGTCTGCCTCCTCCAAAACTTGGAGCACCTACTATGCACCTGGCAGCAAGCTAAGATACCAGATAAATACCTTCTGGCATGATAGCCTTACGGAAGTCACCATGTAGAACAAAGATGCTGGCACGGGCAGGGCTTATGCTAGTGAGTTCTGAATCATGTCCTGGCACTCTCTCATCATCCGTCTCACTTTGCGTATGCCAGACACTGCGTTTACTTAATTGGCATAGCAATCTAGAGTTCTCCTTAATGGCAACATAGTGAGGAAAGAACTATCACTACCTCTACTCAACCAGGGAAGACGAACAACCGGACCGATGCATACAGCTTATGGAGGGAAGCCGGGCTTCGACTCCAGGAAGGCTGTCTCTGAGGCCCCGAGACAAACCAGTCACCGTTCGGTCTCCTCTCTGAAAGCTTACAAGTGGTCCCACTGCTCAGCACACACATGCAGCTGAACTGGAGCTTAAGAATGCGGAATGCACTACATGCCAACTGCTGAGAAGCAGAAGCGGCAGCCACGTAAACTAAAGGAGCTGTGGCAGGGTGTTGTGCCTTCTGGGTCCACTGCTCCAAAGGAAGGGCACTTCATTCTGTGCAGCTACCATGCTGTCATTACCTCTAACTCTATTGCCTGCGATGCTCCCTCCCACATGTACATTTTTGTATTCAACACATTGCTGCAGAAAAACTAAAAATTTTCGTCTTTAGGTAAGGTGGAAGCCAAACTGTGCTGAATGGAGCCAATAATGCCTTTTCATTGAACATCATCAGAAAGACTGAAATCACACAAAGCATGTTCTCTGACCGTGACAGAGTTAAATGAGCAAACCAAAACTGAAACGTGTTAGAAAATGCAAAAGATTTGGCCATTAGGGCTGCCCAAATAGCTCAGTGGATTAAAGCACCAGCAAGTAGGTGCATGGGCCGGGGGTTCTATCCCCAGGCCTGCCGTACCAATCCCGCACCCAGGGCACACTGAGATGGCAACTGAGACTGGGCATGGTAGTGCATGCCTATCTATAATCCAGCTCTTGGGAGGCTGTAAACAGGTGCATCACTTCAAGTCCGATATAGTTGTGGGACCCTGAACACCCTGTAGACCATGCCGTAAAAAAAAAAAAAAAATCAGCAATTAGACAGAAGATGTGAAATAATCACGCTCAAAAGACAATGATCACAACAGAAATGGGATATATTTTAAACTGAGTAGAAATGAAAACACCTCAAATTTGATGGGATGCTTTGAACTTGTTCTGTAGAAATTAATTCAGTAAACTAATTACTGCAAATGTTATACACAGCAAGGCCTCAAATCAGTGCTCTCACATGGTTGTTTTATTTTTATTTATTTATTTATTTTTATTTTTGCGGGACTGGGGTTCAAACTCACGACCTTGCACTTGCCAGGCAGGCACTTGTGCCTCGGAGCTATCTCCCCAGCCCTACATGGTTGTTTTAGAAGGTAAGGAGAAAGAGAGAAAGAGAAACAAAGGAGGCAAGAAAACCTAAGATGGGTAGAAGGAAAGGATTAAGAAAGCAAAAGTGAGCAAACAGAAAAGGAAAAACCTCTGAAGAAAGTTCTGGAATAGCCATTGAAAACAACAAGGAAATACTGTAAGCAAGTGATACACTCTACATGAATTCACCAGGAGTGAAGAAGACACTGCCAAGACCAAACATGAAAGCGTGGGTATTGTAGTGCATCCTCCAGACATTAAAATGACAGTAGTGGAAACCAGGCATGGTATGAAGACCTCTGCGTCCAGCAGCTTGGCCGGTGAAGGTGCTCACCAGGAATAGCAGGGCGACCTCCTGGGCAAGGTAGCAAGATTGAGTCTCGGCAGCAACCCCCAAAATACAAAACCCAAACCAAGCCAACAAAGACCAAAGCCCAAAAAGCACAACCAAGGGATACACTGAAACCTTCCATTCCAACAAAGTCAACAACCTTGCTGAAATGAGCAGACTTTGTTATCCCGGAGCAAAAGGAAAAACTGAGCCAACAGTATGCAGACTATCGACAGCATCCCGGATGTGTCAAAATTGAATGCACAAAGAAGAGCGATGCCAGGAAAAGAGCAGATGAGGGAGCACCGTGCTCTTGCTACCACCCAGGGCAGGCCAAAATCACCGTACTAGGTGGCTGAAAACTCATCATAGCTGCTCATCATCGGGAAGAGTGACAGTACAAGGGACGATGCCATTTCAAATGGGACCAAATTGCTCAGAATTACTATGCACCGCCCCCCCCCCCGCCCGCCTTGCCTGGTTTAGGGAATTTTGAAGGAAAATTGTTCCTGCTGGTTCCAAGATTTTAGCCTGCCCCTGGGTTGCTCTGGGGAATGGGCCCTGTATTGTCCGACTCTGAGCTCAGAAGAAAATCGGAGATTGTTTCAATGTCCAACTGGAAGTTGGAGTTGTAAGCAAACTGCCCGGTTATACAAAACGGCTAGGGTTGGATAACGTATCAAGGTAAAGAAACATCCTGATTCTTTTTGTATTAGTTTTCCTGAGAGATAACTTTGAAGCAAATAACACTGTCCACATTAATAGCACAGCCACAACAATTGGTACTATGCATATTGTTGTCCGCATAGTAGTTGTTCAGAATAAAAAATGCAGACATGGCAACTTTTCTAGACACTACTGTTATAGATATTTCTTCGAAATATCCTCAGTCTATTGGACTACTTCTGAGCAAAGTCTGCTGCTAGCATCAAACTTCATGATGAAAGCCTCAGGGCATCTGTCCTACCACTGGGAGAAAGGCCGAATGTTTCTGTAAATACACTCTCTCCATATGCACAGTCATAGGACCCCTGCAGCCCTAGCTAGAGCAAGGAGGCAAGAAAAATAAAGAAGAGGCGTGCACACTGCAGGGGAGGAAGCAAAAGGCTATCTCCATGGGCTAATTTACATGGAAAACATTATGCATTCAGGAGAAAGCATTTCTTATACATCACAAGTGACTACCATGTTCACAGGGTTTAGAGAGCCAATCACAAGAAAACACTGTTTCAATATACTAAGAACCAAGCACTGGAGATGGAGATGATCCTACATGTCCTGTGCAGTACCTGCACCATCAGTGAAGAACGTCTGACAAAAATTTTAGACATAGTACGGCAAAAGCCTGTTTGGAGAAAACTATAAAACAGTGCTCTGACCAATTAAAGTCACACACTATTCGTTGGCCAGAAGAGTCGCAAATGTCAAGATGTCTGTTCTCTAGTAATTGAAGTATAGCTTCCCCATTGTCAGGGTTCACGTTGTCTACTATCTTGTGAGCGTAAGTGTGTAGTACATAATCGCTGCATTTGTTTTCCCCAACTCTTGATCATTTCTGATCCCTCCCTCCCACACTTCTCCCCAATCCTCCCCACTTCCCCTTCCACGTCTCCAAAGCATCTAGCTCCCTGTTTCTTACTACCTCTGTTCTATGTTGCTGTTTAGCTTCTTTGCATTGTGAGTTTCTCCCAGGAGAAAGAGCATGGGCTACATCACCTTCTCTGTCCCAGTTTCGAACCTCTTTATGGTCACAAGAGCCATCCATTTGCCGACAAGGGAGTCAAATACAACTTTTGTCATGGGTGGATTTTTCAACCTGTCCTTGAAATGGATAGGCCACAGAATAGGCTATACTTCCAGAAAAGAACCAAGAGGGAGGACTCACATTCCCAAAGTGCCCCTTACAAGAACTATACAGGGGCAGCCGTTAAGATAGCACGAAAGTCACACACTATTCATTGGCCAGAGCCATTGGCCATTCTTCTTCCATAGGAGAAGACACGAGGGCCAACGGATCAAATGAGAAGGCCCGATGGAGACCGACCTGCATGTGTGTGGTCAGCTGGTAATGTACAAGGACTTTGTGATAAGTATATTGAATAATGGTGCCCGGTAAAGAGGCTCTCCTTAAGGAGAGTGGCAAATAACAGTCACTCACTCCCTCACCTTCCATGCAAACTTTGACTCAAACAAACCATAGGTCTAAGGGTTAATCGGAAATCATTAAAAGCTATACATTCAGAAGAGAAGCTCTTCCTGCTGTGAGGCTCAGAAAAGGTAACTTAATTTAGGTCGGAAAAAATAGGCATCGGAATGGGAGGAGAATGATCCTGGGGAAGGCATCCCCACTTTGCAGCACGTGCACTGTTGTGGTGGAAACACCAGGCATCGGTGTCCTTGAGTGGTGCACTTTGCTAACTCTGTATCAGAACTGACCTGCACTTGTACTGATGCCCAGAACAAAGAACTCAGTCAACTTACTGTCCGCTGCAAACCTCTCAGTGCCCTCTGGGCTTTTCTGCCACGCTTTCCCCCAGCGGTGTTCCTCAGCCAACTTCTTTGGGCACTCATCTCACAGATGTATCCTTGGGCAAATCTCCACCAGCTCCATTCCAATTCCCAGGACCGTGGAGCTGTGCCTTCTCCACCCAAGCCGGTCACTCATGGCCCTGTAGCACCCTGCCCTCACAGGGCTCCCTGCTGTGGTCCTTGCTGCTTCTCCTTCTCCCCCACAGAATGGCTCGCAGCCACAACTGCGTCCCGCACAGGGCAGGGCCCGAGAGGGGCTCACAGTGAAGACCAGCCCTGTGTTGTCAGGGATGTGCGACCGATGCTCTCCCACATGGCATCATTATTTTAAAATCCAAATAAAACCCAGTGTAGCCATCCACTTCCTGCTGTCCCCTAGGGTATTGTTCTAGAGCTCAGCTGAACCCTGTAGTGCTGAGCCCACAGGAGGCACTGGCATACGGTGGGCATGAGTCCCCAGCATTGCCTTAAACTGAGACATCAAAGGTGGTGCTGAATGTAATAGACCTGCTCAGCGAGGAGCTTTCACCTCTAATGTTGTCTTTTGCTGTTATCCAGCCCAGTCCCTTGCTCTGTGCCCCTTACAGGTTTCAAGCACTCCAGCCCAACATATGCCTGTCTGCCACCTACCCAAGAAGGCTTTACACACAGAGATGGTTCCCCACATATCATCTGAATGCTGACTCCGCTGTCAGCAAGGAACTTCACGCTAGCACCTAATCAGCTCTCCTGGCTTTGAGGACCCATCAGCTGCATAGACCTTCAGAGGAATTTCATGTACAGCATTCTACGAATCCACATTGACGGACACATGGGGAGGACCGTTTGAGTCCCCCTGTCTGTGTCGTACCCAACAAAACAGAACCCACCATGTGCCCCAATACCTGAGCAGTGATGGCTCCACGAGCGGAAACCTGCCTTGAGGCTGCTGAACTGGGCAGAGGGAAGAAGGACAGAAAGCAAGCGTGACAGACTGCAGAGGTGGGAGTGTGTGACCATGCAGGGCAAGGGAGGTCACACTCTAGAAATGTATCCAATGCTTCAGCCCCGTGTATCAAGGTACAGGAAGGAGGGAAGATACAGCAGACTGCTCCGGGACACAGGGCCTGAGGAGCGTGGGGGTGGGAGCAGGCGCGGGTCCCTGGGCGCCCAGGAGACTGAGGAGCTGAGCAGGTCTCTGCAGGTTGCTCTCTAGGGCCCTCCCCTGACAATGTGGGCTCCTTCCACCGTTATTTTTGCTCCTTTCCTCCCACTGGCTGACCAGCCAACTCAGATTCCCTTAGTGTCTCCACCCCACCATGGACTGGGATTTGTGCTCCCAAGGCTGAGTACTATTTTTCCAGGGTCCCTAGGTGCTAAAGAGGTCACAAATGCCCCTGGTATGGGGAAACACAATGATGAGGCTACTGACTATATGTTGCAGCATGTGACAGACCCTGGAAAAGACGTCATCACTTTGGTGTCTTGTCTCACACCATGGAGAACACGCCCAAGGGCCCTGGCTGACGCAGGGACCGTCCAGTCTGCCAAGGTCTAGGAGAAGCCCCATCTAGAGAGTGCTGGCACGTGTGACCAACGCCTTCAGGTGACACCTCAGGGCCAGCCTCGCCCTTGCTCAATGCCCACAGCCTTGCCCAGCCACCCTGTCCTAGGTCCCACCAAGAGTGGCTCAGGACAGGCTTCGATTCTCAGGAGTCTCAGGGTTCCTCTGCTTTCCGAGGCTCCCAGACACTCTGGAACAGAGACCACCGATGCTGTGGAGAGAGAGCCAGGGCCAGGCCTGCACTGTCACCCTGCTTTTCCAGTGTCTCAGACAGTGGGGCTGAAAGAAGTGCTGGGCTTGGCTGTTTCCTTCCTGATGTTGGCTGCCACTCTCCACACTGTCACTGTGCTGAGGTGCATGGGCGGCAGGGTGCGGGGCTGTCAGCCACGGTGGCTTTCCCATCGTGGGAGGAGCGAGCTAACATCTTCCCCAGCCCTAGGAGGCCACACACCTCCTCCTTCAAGCAGGTGGTTTTCTCCTCAGGTTGGGTGCTGGGAAACACTTTCCTGGGTGCTGAGCCTGCATCACCGGGGAGCTCACAGGGCTGGCACCTCTCAGCCTCATGGGGCACCTGCACGCAGGAGGGAGGAACCGGTGGCCTGTGTCTGCCCTTGTGCTGTGCCACACGTTCATTTGTGAGCAAACTTGTGTGGTGTTCACGTAGAGAGCCATGGGGCATGTATTGGGAGACCCTGTGCCCGCTGTGAGCTGCTATCACAGCCTGTGCCGCAGAGCCCTCTCCAGCACGGCTTCCTCTCCCTGGGTACATGGCCCGCTGAGGGTCTCCTTTTCTGCAGCCCAAAGTGCTTCTTTTCACTTGGAGAGAGCCGACTTGCAGCCCTGCTCCGATGACCTTGATAAATCCTGCAACATTTATCCTCAGCAGAAGTCTGCAAGTTCTTTGGTTAGAGTTGTTTCTCCAAGCAGTGACCAAGAGGAAGGCCTGTTCGCAGTTGCACCACTCATGGCCAGGAGGCGAATGCCCCAGCATGTGTGACTTCTGTTGACTCTCATGGAGCCTCGGAAGGCACAGGAATATCCAAATATCCTTCCCTCTTATGTCATGGGGTCTCCCTTGCCCAGCCTAGAGACTCAGCAGCACTTCCCATGGGACTTCCATATGAACTCCTTGCCCCACTCCCTATCTGTGGGCCAGGATCGCTAAACAGGAATGACTTGCAGGTGAGGTTCCAGCAGGCAGTAGCTTTCCACCTTCCTCGGCACTTGTCCTGCACATTTGGCCGTTAGCCAAGTAGGGATGCAGCTAATAGGTGTAGCTGTGATTCTGAGTTCCATCCCTA
This sequence comes from Myocastor coypus, assembly GCA_004027025.1. Lineage (NCBI taxonomy): Eukaryota > Metazoa > Chordata > Mammalia > Rodentia > Myocastoridae > Myocastor > Myocastor coypus. The sequence goes on from PVJA010032087.1 coordinate 16,003, forward strand.
GCTTATGTGGGGTGTTGGGTGTTATTTTTCATCGTCCGGGTACCAGATCTGAGCTCGGTTCTCCCAAACTGGGCTCTTATTCCTTACGGATACTCCACTCCCGTTGTTGCCTCCCCAAAAAGAGATGGGCTGTCATAGCGTCAGGAGCCCAAGCATGCCTGAAGGAGGACCTGAGATCGAGTCCCCAGCAGCAGAAATGCTGCCCAGTAGCTATTGCTTTGTGGTTCATGTCACATCCCAGGAGCTTTGTTCCTGCCCTTGGCAGCAGACTAAGTGAGAGCCTTCTGGGATCGTGCAGGCCTGTAGACCCATGCGCATGGGAACGTGTGTGGGGGATGGTGCGTCCACACGAGCTTGGGACAGGGACTATTTGTTGAAACAAGAAATTCTGTGGTAACCCTTGGGAAAACACGTGAGGACATCGGCAGCCACCTCAAGCCAGCGGTGCAGCAGGACTGGACCAGGCGTCCCTGTGCCTCTGGTCGTCTCCACCAGCACAATCCCAACCTGCCCATTCTTCTCTGTCAGCATGGGCTACCCATGGCCAAAGTAGAAGCATCTTCCAACTGCCCACCTGGCACTCACTGTGCAACCACGGATAAGGATGCACTTTCCCTCCTGAGAGGGGTATCTCGGCGGCCCTGGCCTGGGCCAGCATGGTCCTCTGCAGGCCTCCCTGCTTCGCATGGATGAGCTGACATGGTGGCTTCTCTTTTGCACAGGCCCCTGGGCACTCTAATCTGACAGCAGAACGCTGCTTTCTGTGCAATCCCCAATGCCCAGGGTACTCCCTCTTCCCTTGCCACTAACCGTGCTGTTCTCCCAGCCTGGGTGATGCTAAGCTTGGAGCCAGAGCCACAACAACTGCTGATCCCCTCCATCCAGGCTCAGCACTCGCGGAAGCTTTCGCCTTGCTGCGCACTCTCAGTCACTCGCCTTGACCAGCCTATCTGAGTGTTTTGCCTGCACACCCAGGGTAAGGAATGCTTGCCAAATACAAGGGATATGCATTGCAGGAGTACAGAATATTGTTCATCATGTAATGATTGTCAAGCTCGAGCTAAATGATGCACAACAGCAACACTAGGGGCATCATGGATGGGTACATGCACACCCACCATACTTTTCTAATAAAAATATGTGCTTTAGCATCGTCGTAGTCAGTTGCATGTCTCATGGACATGCTAGGGCAACACAGGAAGTTGTCTCTGTGTCAACCCATTTGGTGTTATAAATTGTAAGTTGTAGGCATGTGTTGGGAATTTAAAGACACGAGTTCTGTCCATGTTTTGTGCACCCTTATATTACTGTTTAGGTTGATTAAAGGAGAAAATAGGTGATGCAGGGCAAGGATAGAGCTGCCTTGAATTTGCTGAGCTGGGCAGAGGGAAGAAGACAGAAATGGTGAGAGACTGCAGAGGTGGGAGTGAGTGACCATGCAGGGCAAGGGAGGTCACGTTCCAGCAATGTATCCAGTCCTTCAGCCCCGTGTATCAGGGTACAGGAAGGAGGAAAGATACAGAAGACTGTTCGAGGACACAGGGCCTGAGGAGCGTGGGGGTGGGAGCAGGCTCAGGCCACTGGGCGCCCAGGAGACTGAGGAGCTGAGCAGGTCTCTGCAGGCTGCTCTCTAGGGCCCTCCCCTGACACTGTGGGCTCCTGCCACCATTATTTTTGCTCCTTTCCTCCCACTGGCTGACTGGCCAACTCAGATTCCCTTGTGTCTCCTGCCCACCAAGGACTGGGATTTGTGCTCCCAGGCAGAGCACTATTTTGCCAGGGTCCTTAGGTGCTAATGAGGTCACAAGTGCCGCCAGCATGGGGAAACACTATGAAGAGGCCACTGACTACATGTTGCACCATGTGACAGACCCTGGAAAAGAGGTCATCATTTTGATGTCTTGTTTCACACCATGGATATCATGCCCAGGGATCTTCCAGTCTGCCAAGGTCTAGGAGGAGCCGCATGCAGAGAGTGCTGGCACATGTGACTAAGGCCTTCAGATGACACCTCAGAGCCAGGGACCATTGAACTGCAGGATGCTAATGTCATCAAGGAGATTTTTTGTAGACAACATCCTAGTTCAGTGGATTCCTTGGGATTTGTGCCTAGGTGGAGGAAGATGGCCAGGAACGAGTTACTTTGGAGGCTACCTGGCTGCTGGCCCCTTCCCATCGGGCACTTTCCCAGCTGCTCTTCTTCCCGGCTGCCATAACTTAAGCAGCTTTCCATCTCCACCATCTGTCGAAGTGCTGTTTCTACCTTGGAGCTGGGTAGTCACAGGCTGAAACTGCAGAAAGAATGAATCAGATGAATCTTGCCTGCTTTCAATTGTGTATGCCCGACATTTTGTCTCAGTAATGGGAGAGCTGCCCAACACGACACCCTGCTATCATTCCCGATTTTAGAGGAAATGTTTTCTGAATTTTCCCATTCAGTATAATGTTGGTTCTGGATTTATCGTCTATAACCTTTATGATGTTGAGACGTTATGTGTCTAGACCTAAATTCTTGGGAGATTTTGTCATTAAGGGATGTTGAATTTTGTTCAAGGTCTCTTCTGCATCTATTGAGATGAAGATGTGATTTTTTTCTTCATTTTGGCAGTGCAGTGTATGACATATGTTTATTTACATGTGTTGAACCATCATAGCCCATGTGAGATGAAACTTTGTTGATCATCAATATATATGTGAACTTTTTAATATGCTGTCAAGTTCAACTTTCAGTGATTTTATTTAGGATACTTTGTGCATTGAATGATTTTATGAAGGATCATTTGTGTAGGTATCTGGTCTTGAAATGTGGGTGATGTTTGTCTGACAGAATGGTTTTTGAAGCCCTCTTTCAGTTTGTGTTTCTTGGACTAGTTTGAGAAGAGCTGGTGTTAGTCGTTACTTAAATATCTCATGAAAATTTATTATTGAATGTACCCCATTCTGCAATTTTTGTTTGGAGACAGGGCCTCACTATACAGGTCAGATGGCCCTCGAGCTCACTGCACAGCCCAGGCTGGCCTGTCGCTCTTGGATTTCCTCCTGCCTCCACCTCCCAAGTGCTGGGGTTACAGGGTGCACCTGGCCCTTGCAGTTTTTTTGTTGGGAAACTTTGCATTACTGTTTTCCTTTTATTTGTTTAAGTTCTAAAAGTAGCTCTTTGTTTAATTTTTAGGAAATCATCTATGTCCAGAAATGTATCTATTTTAGAGTAATACATTAGAAGACTGGTTTTCAAAATACTCCCTCATAATCCTCTGTATTTCAGTGTCTTTTAATAGTCCCGTTTCATTTAGAAGATGATTTACCACTCTAAGGCACTGTACTGTTTCCCCAGCCACAGTACTGTTAGACATTCTTTTTCTTTTTTTACTGCCTATCTTGGCTAAATACTTTTTAATTTTTTTACCTTTTCAGATCGCCCACTCTGTCTCATTGATGTCTCTATTATGCTTGTAATGTCTTCTTTATTACTCTCAGATCTGAATTTTTGTGCCTCCCACTGTGCCCTTGCTATTCAAATGTATTGGGGTACTTAATCAGGTTATTGATTTGACATCTCGGCAATTCTTTGTGATGTATGCACTAAGAGCCTCATAATTCCCTGCTAGAACGGTCTCCCCTGCATCCCAGTGATTCTGGTGCATGAAGTTTCTATTTAAATTTGATTGGAGAAGTTTACCCTTTCTTTGGTGGTTTCATCAGCTTTCACAGTTCGAGCTGCCTTCTCCTCTTGGATGTCTATATTTTCCCCATGACTGTAGGAGTTTTCTGTTATCCTTATATTGCCTACATTTTCTATGCCTTCAGGGTATAGTTCAATACCCTTTACTACACCAAAAATCCACAGGTTTGTGTGTTGAGTGCTGTCCCATTGTCCCTGGACATGTTGTTCATAATTCCTTGGCTTTTTCTGTACAGTGCCTCAGAGTGGTAAAGCGTCTGCTTCCCTTCTGTTGGTGAGACTTTCCCTGAGGTTTGCGGTTCCCATTTGTAGGCTTTTGTTTCTAAGATTTTGCTTTGCTTCCTTTTCAGAATCACTGTATCTCTCTGTTGAATAACCTTTTCGTAAATCACAGGTCTGTTCTTAATTCAGCGAGCTTATGATATGTGTGCTCTTTGAAATCATTGACCGAGTTGCAACTCACTCTTTTTAGTTCTTTGTCTATCTTCTCACTCATTTCTACAGTTTTGCATTCAGTGACTGACGAAGTTGAGCATCCAGAGGAGTCATGGCGCCTTGGTGCTTCACGCGCTTGTGGTACTCTGTTGAGATTCTTGCATCCATCTGGATGGACGTCCCTCCCACTTTCATGTGGAGGTAATGATCAGTGCGTTATTTGTTTGAGGACTCAGCCCACACTGATTCTCAGAGAAGAGAAAGAGAGACCAGAGGAAATGTTTCGATACAGATAAACCCAGATATATCGGTACGGGGAAAACACATTAAAAGCTGTAACTATAGGGGGAACACCCACTCGGGACCCTCCTCGTGGCCTTCTCTCGGACAGGAGCTTTCTCGCCCTCAACAAATATGTTTTACTCATAAAAAAGCTGTAACTATAGCACCCTTAGTACTAGCAATAGGAAATAAAAATCAAGAGTAAAAGGCTAAATAAATATTAACAGGTGAGTATTACTTAATAATAATGTATAATCAAGCCAGATGTGGTGGCACATGCGTGTAATCCCAGCAGTTTGGAGGCTGAGGCAGGAGCACCACTGTAAGTTCGAGACCACCCTGGGCTACAAAAGTGAGCTCAAGGCCAGCCTGAACTGCATAGCAAGACCCTGTCTCAAAAAGACAAAGACAATAAGTAATCATAGTAACATATGGGAGGGGCAAAGAAAGAGACGTGGAAAGGAAGATAAAAAGGTTGAAGAGATATGAGATGAAAACAAGGAGGTAAATATTTTAGTAAAAATATAAAATGAAAATAACGTCCAGGCATATAGCTCAGCAGCGTATGGACCTGCCTGGGAAGCAAAGGTCCTGAGTTTCAACTGTGGCAAGAAATAATAAAATAAAAGAGTAAAAAAGTTTAAGCACAGGTATGCAAAAAACTGCAGCAGACAATAAAATGGAAAGGAAAACAGCGTAAAAAAGTCAAAGCAAACTGAGTCAAGAAATTCTTCCACGTGGAGGTGTTTGGGTTTGTAGCCTTGTTCTAGGCCCTCATATTGGAACCCACCGATAGCATGTCATCGTGATGAGGTGCAGCAGGGTTCCCTTCCAATGTTGCTCCTGTACGCTGAGTCCTACCCCTTCTTTCCTGCTAGGTGCAGCCAATCCATGGCATGTCATCTGCTCTATGACCCCAAAGATTTTTTGCTCCTTGTTTCCCTCAGGATACCCAGAGCCATGCCTGTTGCCAAACACGTGCGCAGGTCGTGGAGTGCCTGATGCAAACACATGTGAGGCCCCCTCCCCAGCCTGTGCTTCTGGCAGCGTGGCAAATGAGCAAACCCAGGAACACACCTCAGTGTGTCACGGATAGGGAAGGCCAACAAGACACTGAGTTCTGGGTGGGCTGGGACAGCAGCACAAACCCGTCTGTGGGGCTCAGTGCTCAACCTCTCTGATCCAGTCCCTTCAGAAAACCAGGCGCGCTGTGTCTTGCTGCTCAGCACAGAGGGTGGTGCTGCTGATCGCTGTGCCCTGCACAGCCTGAGCTACTTCCTGCCGAAGCCTCTCAGGGAGTTTGTGGCCAACTCTCTTCACGGCTGTCTCTGGTGACTAACCCACCCTGCCGATGAGGCAGGGTCTCCCGACAGATGCTTTATATGATTATTCAGTGATTTCGCATCCTCAGATACCTCAGTCTCAAAGAATATCCCTCTCAGAAGACACCTGCTGGTTAGAAGACTCCAGGATGTGGCGAGTAGTGCCTGTATCTCTTCTCCAGAGCTGGCCTGCCATGAAGGAGGAGTCACTTTGAAGCCAGATGCCTACACTGCATTTACACCTTACACTCACCATAGGTTTTTCCTGTGGCTAAGGCTGCCAGTGCATTGTATATCCTTGGGACCCCTGGCCCTCTCTGCATCTGCTTTGTGCTTACGACGTCACGTTCCCTCTACTGAGGGAGCCAGTGTCGGCGTTGCCCAGTGCTTCAGACTTTCCTCTGATTTGCCTCTGCATGTTTGTCCATGCTTTTGAGCTCTCCTCTCACTTTGATCTTGATTGCCACAGCTCTTCCTCTCTTTCTTTCCTCAGACTAGAGTTTCTGCTTCTCACTCTTAGCTCTTTTCCCCTAGCATCATGTGGAAGGTCCTGTTTCTTTTTCTAATGCTGAAATTCTGAAGCAGAAGTGCTCTTCCTTTGGTTCACATGCTGTAGATTAATTCTTTGCAGTCACTGTGGCATTTTCCTGTGGGGAGCCGCCTTGTGAGAGCCTCTCTATTGTCGTGCTGAAACAAGAGCATTCCTTGTGTCTTCAGACCTCCCCTGGTTGCAAGGTAACTGCTGATGCAGATTCTGTTTCCCCTGCTACCTTTACTTAAACCCCATTCACTTCTTCAATAAAGGAGACTTGATCAGAATCCTGTCTTGTCTCCATTTCTCGTGTGTCTTGCCCTGTCTTAATCCCCACTCCTTTCCCAGGTGAGAACCCATGTACAGACCGACTGACCAGGTCATTTTCCATAGAATATACTAAAGTTATGACAATCTATGTTGAAGTGATACTAAATTAATTTCCGTCACCTGAAATACCCTATTATTTTGCTACTCTGATCCCTTCATGTATTAAATTACAACTTTGTATCTGGTGTACCTCTTAGCTTATTTCTAATTATTTTATGCTGCTTCTCTTAAATTCAAAATAATTTAAAGGGGAACCGTCAAATAAAATTAAAACTACATAGTTTTAATATCCGTCCATATACCTGTTTTTCTTAAAGTAATTTGTGTTTGTGTGTGTCTTTGAGTTACTGTTCAACACCATTCTGCTTCAACTGGAGGGACTCCTTCTGTCTCTCTTGTAGCACAGATCAAATAATGCATTCTCTCAATATTTCTTTTCCTGGGATGATGGTAATTTCTTCCTGACCTCAGTTACACAGGAACGTCGCTATTTAATTACAAGTTGACAGTTTATCTACTCTACACATATCATCCTCCAATCTCTGACTACAGTCTGTTTTCCTGGGAAATTAATTTATCAACTGTCTTAGGAAAGCTTTCCCATGTGTAATTAATCACTCACAGTCAGGTGTGGTGGGCATGCCTAGAATCCCAACACGTGGGAGGCTGAGGCAGGAGGATCCATGGGAGTTTGAGACCAGCCAAGGCTACAAACTGACCTCAGTGTGAGCCTGAACTGCACAGGGAGACCTTATGTTAAAAAGTTAAAAATAATAATAGTAGTAGTAAACCCTTACAGCTTGCCCAAGGTGCTGCACAGAGTGTTTGCTCTGATTGCCTTTTATTCCTACGTTGTTTCCTCTGGGAATGGCACTATTTGCCCTGTGCCACTGTATGTTGGCAGTGCTCAACTTTGCTTTTGACTTTTTGACTTTTATGAGGGTTCACAGCTAAGATTCTGTCTTATGTCTCCCAGGAGGTTTCAGGCATGGGCGTTACAGCCTGTTACAAACTGTTACAAACTTGGCTACTTTTACAGATTTATTTCAAATATTTTCCACAAGCATATGTGTATAAGTACTTTGGAGTCCACGGGCAGCGTGTCATGGCTTCTGTATGGATGTTCCCCCTAATTCTGGTGTGCTCAGCAGCAGGGGATGGTGAACAGTGATTAGATTTGTGAGGGTGCACCTGGGCTAGTGTTGCCATGTGGAGGCGTTAGGAGAGTCCTGCTCAGAGGAGCACAATGGCAGGAGAACTGCAGAGGATTAGCCCACTCCCTGGCTTCTCCCCCTGGGTCTACTTTCGAGCTGCCATCAGGTGAACGTCTCTCGTCCTGCAGCCCCTTCTCCTATGTCTTTCTGTGGCTAACCTGCTGAACGTGGACGGAAACTCCTACGGCATGAGCTGAAAACAACCTCTCCTCGTTTATGCTGTGGCTCTTGGGTACTGTGTCCCATCAACAAGAAGGGGACTGAGACTCTGCTGTCATCATACTCTGCTTCTGTAGGGGAGCAGAAACCTGAAATTCTATAGATTACACTTCTGGGGGCATCACTCTCCCGGGAAACACCCTCACTTAGAAGTTCTTGGGTTGTTGGTTTTGATATTATAGATAGTTCAGAATGAAAGACAAATTGCTCCACGACTGAACTGTTTATAAAAGATCTATTGATCTTTTCCAGAATGTTGACAAATGTTTAGGAGGCGATTCGAATCACACTCTACGAAATACAAAAGAATTCTCATCCTAGCAGATAGGTCATATATAGGCCTCCCATGTTTATGCTTGCCTTCATTGTCTCAC
>PVJA010032088.1:0-24198 GCA_004027025.1 Myocastor coypus
AAAAAAAAAAAAAGGTAAAGAAATTTAGGGATAAAAAAACAAAACAAAAATAAATAAATAAATAAAAGTTCGAGACCAGCCTGGGCTACAAAAGCAAGCTCAAGGCCAGCCTCAACTGCATAGCGAGACCCTGTCTCAAAAAAACAAAACAAAAAAATAAATAAAAAAAAGAAATTTAGGGATAAGGAGATAGCTTGGCAGTCTAAACACCTGCCCAATAAGTGCAAGGACCTGGATTCAGTCCTTGATACTGTATGCCCTGGCCCCAGAACCTTGGCATGTGGTGCTGGCCAACGAAACCAGACATGGTGGCACATGCCAGTAATCCCAGTGCTAGGGAGGCTGAAACATGAGGATCACTACAAAGTCTGAGCTGAGCAGTGCAACCCTCCACCAAATAAATAGCCAAAAATGGAAAAGAAATAAAAAGAAAAAATGCAGCACTCACTAGAAAATAATACAAATTTGTATTTCTCCAATACAATTACTTCTTAGTCTTTGAAATTTAAGACATAAAGTTCTGTAGGTTAGACCAAATGGTATTCAAAGGCAGATGTTTAATGAACTGTTGTTTAGTGAACAAACAATTGCAGGTTGACAAGAGCATCCTCTCTTTTCCTCTTTGCTGAACTGCTTTGTCTCCAAAGAAGACATTTTCATTTTCAAAATCTAATCCCATTGCACTGGTTTTCCATGTAAATGACACTAGAAATTATATCCCCAGAATTACACAGTCAGGCAGGCAGGAACTTCAATCCACATATATCCAAAGAAAAGGTATATTCTAAATATCATTCAATGAAGACTTCACTTTAAACAATTTTGAGCAATTATTAGTGACCTTGGTCTCCTCTTTATTGTAATCACCAACATTTTTCAAAATCATTTAAATGCCAATGAAAATAATTCCATGACAAGGCCGGGTGTGGTGGCGCATACCTATAATCCCAACACTTAGGAGGCCGAGGCAGGAGGGATTGGTGTGAGTTCGAGACCAGCCTGGGCTACAAAAGTAAGCTCAAGGCTAGCCTAAACTGCATAGCAAAACCATGCCTCAAAATGACTAAAAAAACCCCCAAAAACATATATATAATAGTTCCATGACAACATAACATGAAATAGGTAACAAAAATTCTTATAAAAACAATTTGTCACTTGTAAAACAATCTAGTTACAACCACAATAAGCAAAAATTTTATATATAACTTACCCACAGTGGCTCTAATCAGTGGAGAGGAGTCACCAATATTATTCAAACATTCACTTTTAATAAAGTCCGTTACACCATTGGGGAAGTTCTGAAAATGTGCTTTCACGTTATTCTTTAAGATGAGACCACTCAATGATCTCGTGGGTTCATCTGCAATAAAGTAGTTTAAGTTTTTAAGTTTTCATTAAAAAAAAAATAAAAATGAGTAGCTTTATACTCAAAAGGATGATCACACATTCTAATTATCTTTCTACAACTAGTAATAGAAAAAAATGGTTACAAATGATTATCAAAAAATTAGCTGTTCAACTGATAGTTCAAGATTCTTAATCTTAGCACTAATTTAAAGATAACTGTTGTAAGGTACTGCCTGGTACATTGTAAAATGTTTAGACCCATCCCTGACCATAGATGCCTGTAGCATTCCCCTCCCCCACTGTTATAACCAAAAATATTTTCAGATGATACCAAGTATCTGGGTTGAGAGGCTGCTCCTTGCTGAAAAACAGTAACAGAAGAGTTAACGAGCTAATTTAGCTCATACATGGCCCCATTATTAAGGTTTTATTATTACCTAATATAAACATCATTGCAGGGCTCAAGTATTAGTCACTAAAAATATTCAATTAAAAAATTAAGCGGACAAAACAAAATTAAACAGACAATGAACATTGATGGTCACTTTCACATAACATAAATGCTATTAATTTATGTTTTTCAATCACTTACCCGAGCATAAAAAAGCAGTAGTTTTCAAAAATAAAGCTTATTTTAAAAAGTCTAGGTCACAGATATTAATACACTTCCTTTTTTTGGACAGGACTGGGGTTTGAACTCAACCTTGCACTTGCCAGGCAGGCACTTGTACCATGGAGCTATCTCCCCAGCCCCACCCCTTCATATACTTTTATCCTTACTTTATTTTTATTTATTTATATTTTTGAGGAACTGGGGATTGAACTCAGGCCCTTGAGTGCTTATTCTACTGAGCTATCTCTCCAGTCCCTTGATAGTAATATACTTTTAGAAAGCAATTTAATGTTAGAATTCAATAAATGCTTTAAGTGGCTTCATCAGCAGAAGTTAACTTCTAAATGACTACTATACACTAAACACTTGTTAAGTACTTTAGAATTGTGAGTGTGCTTAATTCTCACTGAAATAGGTATTATTGACCTCACTGAATAAGTGAAGTTCCGCACCAAAGTTACACAAGTCTACTAAGCAAGGAAGTCAAATTATCAACCTTAAGAGTCTGGTTCCAAGCCAGGCGTGGTGACTCACACTTGTAAGCCCAGCACTCGGGAGGCTGAGGCAGGAGGATTGATGCGAGTTCGAGATCAGCCTGGGCTACAAAAGTGAGCTCAAGGCCAGCCTCAACTGCATAGTGAGACCCTGTCTCAAAAAGACAAAAAAAAAAAAAAAAAAAAAAGAGTCTGGTTCCATAGCACACACTCTAAACTACGCTATAGTATTACCTTCCTCTCTATGAAGGGGTGAAGTTGATGTACGGAATAAAACACACTATTACAACATTGCTTTACCCACCTTATTTACTTATTTAAAAGTAAATACCTGAAGCTTATTCTAGTCAGAATTATGCACTCAGATTCTGAGTAGTACTGAACTACTGAAGGGTAAACCCTATATAATGGCAAGCAGAACAGCTTCTCTGCACATACACCTTATGCAGGTCACTGCAACTATATAGCTTTGGGAATTTTAAGTCATCCTGTCAAAAGTTATTTTCAATCACAACTTTTCAACTAGCTACTGTAATTGTCTTAAATAGCATGCATATTTGCTTACAGGGAATATACTTCACTGTTTTTAACAATGAATGGTGTAAATGCTGGATGTGGTGGCACACGCCTGTAATCCCAGCACCCAGGAGACTGAGGCAGGATTATTGTGAGTTGGAGACCAGCCTGGTCTTTTTGTCTCAAGAAGACTAAATAAATAAGTGGTGGAAGATGAAACTGAAACAAGGGTGAAACAATTTAAAGATATCCTTTAAAACACCTTCATACTAAACTGTTGCTTTGGTAGGAATAAAAGTCATTTGTCAGTATTATTCAGGTATAACTTTTAAAATTAATTGCTTTTATACTAAATGACTAATTAACAAGCACAAAAATGTATGTATACATTTCTGTATCCATGTACAAAAGAACAGTGTGAACATCAAATAAAATAAAGATACTCTGTCCAAAATCCACCTTAGAAAATCACCAACTATTTCTTTGGGTTTTTTTTTTTTAGACTGAGGATTTTTCTTTGTTTGTTTGTTTGTTTATTTATTTTTATGGCCGGCTCAGCCTGCCCTGAGGGCAGGGCTGGTGCAGCATGTGGTGCTGGGGATCGAACCGCGGTCCCTGCAGCCGCCTAAGCTTTCCTAAGCAGGAGCTTTTAGACCACTGAGCCATCCTGCCAGGCCCCACCAACTATTTCTTTGTAAATTTTGTGATTTTACTGGGCCTCAATCTGCTCAAACTGACAGACTTAAATCATCTCACCTTGGGTCTTTTCAAGACCTAACTTTGTATTTCATGAACTAGCACTAGTAAAATTTGACTAGTGATGCTACTTATATTCCTTCTCTTTTGTGGAGGGATTTTTGTTTCCTTTCTTAAAGAAAACTAGATAAGGCAAACTTGCATCTCCATCTTCCCCGGGGAAAATTAATAAATGGGTCAACACAAGAAGTACTGAGTGTGACACAAATACAAAACTTCTATGTTCTTTGAGAAACTCTACCTACTGAGCAGAAGAAATACAGGTTAGGTTCAAGAAAATATTAAATTCTTTTCCTACATTTTAAGGTTTTGTAATGAAAGTCCTTTTGGGAGGCAGCTTCTCCCCTCAATTCTCTTCCCATTATTTGAATTATAATTTTTAAGTACCTCTGAAGTACTGTTACACATCAGTGATGCTTTTATAAGATGATAACAAATTACGTGGAATTTAAAAAAAAAAATTATGTGGAATTTACAATAACACAAAATGGGCAACTAAGTGAATATAATCAAAAAACTGAAACATTAGAAGTTTTCATTTAGTAAATATTTTAGTTCTTTTTTTTTCTTTAGGTGGTACTGGGGATTGAACTGAGGATCTTTCATTTGCCAGGCAAGCACTTATGTCAGTGAGCTATATCCCCAGCCATATTTTATTTTTTGTATTATGGCCAGCTCAGTCTGCCCTGGGGGTGGTTGGCACAGTATGTGGTACCAGGAGCAAACTGGCCATAAGTCTTAGGGTTTTTTTTGTGGCACCATGGTTTGAACTCACAACCTTGCACTTGCCAGGCAGGCACCTGTGCCATGGAGCTATTCTCCCACCCCCATAAGTCTTCATTTTTAAGACCTAGACTTTGAACTTTACAATGGACTATTCCTCAACTGCTAAAGCCTAAAAAAATTGCTAGAAAATAATTTAAAAACAAAATCACTAAAATGTGTATCAATCGTCAAACTCTAAATACAAAATTTGCATAATTTTACCACATATCAAAACCATTAACCTGACTTGGGCATGGTGCTGCACGCCGGTAATTCTAGCACTTGGGAGGCTGAGGCAGGAGGAATGTTGCGAGTTCAAGACCAGCCTGGGCTACAAAAGTGAGTTCAAGGCCAGCCTCAACTGCATAGCAAGACCCTGTCTCAAAAAGACAAAAAAAAAAAAAACCAACACATTAACCTGCTAGAGGTTGGAGCTGAAATCTTACAGATGGTGTGGCTGTCTAACACAGGCATTTTATAGCTGAAAGAAGCAAGAGAGGTTGAACAACTCAGTATCAGCATCTAAACAAAACCTGTTATTACAACTCCAAGTCAGTATTTTTACCACAGCTTCCAAGATACTGATTAGTAAAGAATAATGCTTTTGCTTAGAGGTCAGTCAATTGTCAAAAACAGTCTTTTGTGTGAGCACTCATTACATAATGTGATGAAGAATACTCTTTGTTAGCATGTAAGCTCCTTGAGGGCAGTGATCTTTATTTTGTTCACATATACTTTCCATGAGCCTGCAATAGGTGTTGCTCAATAAATATCTGTGAAATTAGGTCCACTGAGACATACTGTTGTTATAAACTATCAGAGAGCTACGTCTCTTAAAGATCATGAAATTAGGCTTTAAGTTGTCATAAAAGTACTTTTAGGGGCTGGGGAGATAGCTCCATGGCACAAGAGACTGCCTGGCAAATGCAAGGTCGTGAGTTCAAACCCTGGTAACCCCCCCACAAAATACTTTAAATTCAAAATTGCAACAGCTAATAAAAGTTATATTCTGTTAAGGTTATGTTATGAAAGTTTATTTACAATAGAATAATTCTAGTTTTTGTTGAATTTAAAAATAGTATGAGTCACATAATAGCATATGAATTTACTATTTAAGAGATCAGTAATTACCTCTTGGTGAGATGTGATTTTTCAGTTTAGTTACATGACTTTAAGTTTTCCTATAATGAACACCACCTGTATATTGAATTAATGCTGTTCTACACAAGCATTGAAACCAAGCAAAAGTAGACTGCACTGTATTTTTTCATTTGTAAAGGAGGGAGTTTATTACATGAAGAATTAACAGTTAAATGTTATGAAGCATCTGAATGTTTGGAGTAGTAACTCTAAGACTGTATATCCCACATATATTAAGGATGTGCTACTACAAAATGAAACCCTTGGAAATGAGTAATTCCCAATGTATCTTCATAGGTCTTAAAGACAGTTTTAAGTAAGACAAACCCTACTTACCTTCAGATTTTAATTTTGTAAGAACAAAAATCAAGTAGTTGTTAAAATCCGGATACTGATTGAGCTGTTCCAGTTTCTAGAACAAACAGTAGTTAAGGAAACTTTTCTAGTATTTAAGAATATAGCACTTTTAAATTTAATAATCAGGAATTTTGTGTTTATTTTTCCACTTTTTACTAAAAATAAAGTTATCAAAAGTAATTCCTAACATGCTATTCTAAAACATACTAGTGCTTATTAAATATTTTGTTTTATGTAAGAAATGCTATATTAATTATACTCAATACAAAGAAGCAAGTTCCAACTTCGACATGCGAACAAAAGAAAATTCTTAGATTTGACAACTGTTTAAAACATGGCAGCCAAAAAAGTATTTCAAAGGAATGCAAACAAGTCTCTTACAGCTAGAGAACACTTAAGAAAATTAACAGTAGATTTTTAAGGTCAGTAAGATAATTAGTTCTACATCCCCCAACATCCAACAGGCGTGGTAGCACAAATGTGGAGGTGTTCTACCCAGGCTGGCAGGCAGCAGTAGCATAATGCTCTAATACTTTCTTCAAGTGTTGATTGTCAACTTCTAATATGCTTACACAGAAAGATGAAAATTTTTTTTATTCAGTTCTAAATTTCTGATTGAATCTACAACAGTAATATTAGATACAGCTGTATTGGCTACTTATCAAATAGGTCAGAATATAAATTCTAGCAAAATATACTGTACTCCTAGTCAAATTCCAAAGTATAACTATTTTCTCCAACTGGGAAAAATCCAGACATCAATTACTTGTTCTAATGACTGGTCAGGATTAACATCGTGCTGACATGCTAACATCCTAATAAGTTTTCATACATATTTCTTAAGGGTTGCTTTCTTACAACAGAGATCTGTCTAGACTATTATAACATTTTTTCAAAGCTGCTCAAGCCTATACAAAACAATGATTAAATATATTCTACCCTCGGGAGACACAAAAAATCAAGGTCATTATTAACACTGTGAAAACATAAAAGCAGCGCCTAAAATACTGTTTCTTTGTCCTTTCTCAAGAGGATATACTATGCTCTCGGTACACAATAAACTGTCCACTGACTACTGTACGGGTGAAAATATGCATGGCACTAGGCAAATGAAAGGTATTTAATATATACATAGCAACATAAGAAATTTCAGTGTAATTCTAGCTAAGGCCAAACTTAAGAAATTTCTTTAAGAAGCTTTAATTGTGTTGCAAAACATCTTCGGTAAATGCCAACTTCTATCATTTGTAAAACTATGACAACACAAATTAAGACTGAATCACAGCGGTTTCAGATAAACGTTCCAACAATCCCAATGTCAGCAATATTCAAGTCATTATCCCCCTCTATTTTTTATAAATCAGTGGTGTTATATTAACCAAGAAGCTGAGCATTTAATTCAATCGCATACTGAAAGTCTTCGGTTACAGCAGTACAGTACTTGTTTGAAAATCTCTGGTAAGGTAAATAACCTATTTCGATTGTATTATTTTAAGTTTAAGCTACCTCACAAGTTTATGGAATTCCATTTTAATTTGGCTGCTTACTAACAAAAAAATCAAGAGTCTTTTTCTGAAAAATCGTAGGCTTAAGTTTTTTAAGAATTGACTTCTTTGAACTTGAAAAGGTTACTGGTGACCTGGTAAAGGAATTTCTTTCCTTTACTCCACTGTACTAAGGAGAGCTCTCCATCTGTGTAGTTCAGGGCACTTCAGAAAGCACACGCAGCAGAGGTTTTGCTGCTTCTCAGACTCCGAAGCTGTAGCAATAGGACCGCTGCTTCAGCGTGCTCCGTATCGACCTAGGTAACTGCAGTAAAGAGCGACCAAAGCTTTTAAAAAGCTCACTGGGGGGTTGGGGGTGGGACACTGCAACAGGTGCTAACCTGAGCTGCTCCAGAGTGAGCCCAAACAACGGCTCGGGTCCTCGGAGATCGCCACCGCTCCAGTCGCACTAGGTCCTGCAGAAAGCCCTCCGCCCGGCCCGCGGCCGTTCAAACCCTGTGCCAGCTCCACCCACCCGACGGCCGGGCCGCGGCCCCGCCGGCACAGCGCCCTCCGCCCGGCCTCCTGCACCGCCGCGCCGCCACCCCCGCGGCCGCATTGTGTGGGCCTGGCCGCTCAGCTCCGGCGCTGCCCACCCTGCAGGTCGGCGCTGGTCCGCGCGGGCGGGGACGTGGCGGGCCCCGCGCACATGTCGCGATCGCGGGCGGGTGGCGGCCCGGAAGCGGGCCTTACAGCAAGCCCCACGCGGCAGCCCTCGGGCGAGGGCGGCGTGCGCGCGGAGGCCGGGCCAGGCTGGGGCAGCGGGAGCGGGGAGCGGGGAGCGGGGCGCGGGGGGAGGGGAGGGGTAGGGGCCGGCGGGCGGGTGGCCGCTGGCAGGCCTCGGAAGGATACTTGTTGCACGGTCCTCTGAATGGTGGTGTCCGGGGACTGGGACTCCTTCAGCAGCTGCAGGATTTGCTGAAGCCCTTGCTCGTCAGGTTTCCACTCATACTCCATCTTGGTTTGCTGCAAATAAAGCCAGACACAGGAAGAGACGGAGCAAATGTTACTGTGGGTGCACAGGCCCGAGGGCTCCCGCGCCACCATCCCCGCGCGCCTCCGACGTGCCTGCAGCGCCCCAAGGAAGCCTCGGACTAGGAAGGCCGCCGGAACTGCTCCCAGCAGGGCGGCCGCCAACGTCTGCTGCTGCCTCCGCGGCACCGAGCGAGCGCAAGGAGCCGACGAGACTGAGTCACCGCGAATTTGCAATCTGGCCCCGAGATCCGCCCGCGGGAGCCCCCTGGGTCCTAGTGCCGCGCACTGTCTCCAATCCAACCCAAATCAGTCTGTACCTAAGGACTACTACTGATTTAAAGGTAATCAAAAGTCAAGTCGTTATCAAAATCCCTGCAAGAAGCACCTGGAGAAATCTGAGTTGGCTCATTTTAAGTAAACATGATGAAATAAAGAGAAATGACTGGAATGAAAGAAAAGCCTCATGATTTCTTCCCCTGACAGCTCAACAATTAGGGAGATAAAATAAAAATGATTACATTTAAAGCAGAATTATTAAAGTAGAATATGACGCATTGCAATCACAGTCCACACACTGAAAAGTACTAGCTGCACACAGCTGAAAAAATGACATTCTTTAATAAACCTTAATTTTTTGAACTCCATAAGTAAAATAATTTCCAAAAGGAAATAACTATATCCAAAACCAAGCATTTGGGGCTCCAGGAAAAGCAAAAAAAAATGTACTATAATATCTCATTTGATTCTCACTGCAGTACAACTTAAGGACAGTATTTGCCTCCATGTGACAACAAAGAGAAAAAGAGCTAAGCACATTACTGTATAATTAACCAGTGAAGATTGGGACAAAAAAAGACTTCTTTGGGGAGGGGTACCAGGGATCGAACTAAGGACCTTGCACTATGCCAGGCAAGCACTTATTCCTCTGAGCTATCTTCTCTGCCCCCCAAGAAAGAGATTTCTTAAACTACTACAAGTTGCTTACTAATAAGGCCAACTGAAACCAGTATATCAATAGCTTCATTAAAACTAAATGCTTATGGGCTGGGGAAATAGCTCAGCAGTCTAAGCACCTGCCTGGGCAAATGCAAGGGCCTGGTTTTGATCCTTGATACCACATGCCATGCTAATCCCAGGGGTGCACACCTGTAATCCCAGTGCTGAGGAGTCTGAGGCAGGGGGATAACCATGAGTCTGAGCTGTGTAGAGAGACCCTGTACCAAATAAATAAATACCAATAAAAATTAGGCATCAAGCATGAGTTATATTTAAAAGAACAGTGTGGTAGAGGATTTTTAATATTAGTGTATTACATGATGACTTGAAGGCTGAAGTTAGTAAAAAGTTCCTTCCTAGTAAATTTTTTAAATTTCCTGACTTCTGTATCTCTCTAGTTAGCTAGAGCTAGCTATCTTTTTTAATGTTTTTCCTTGTTTTGTTCACCTCTCTCTCTCTCTCTCTCTGTGTGTGTGTGTGTGTGTGTGTACTGTTTTTGTGACAGGCTCTCTCTTTGTAGCTCAGGCTGGCCTTGAACTCACTATGTAGCCCATATACCTTAACATCAAAGAACTCACTGCAGGTGCGCGTGCGCAGGCGACGCGCAGAGGAACGGAGCGGAGCACCGGAACCGCTGCCTGGTCTGCTCTCTGTCCACGCCATCTGTGGCGTCGCCCGTGCAGCGCCCGCTTTCGCCACGGGAGTGCAGGTGGCGACCATCTCTCCAGGAGACGGGCGCACCTTTCCGAAGCGTGGCCAGACCTGCGTGGTGCACTACACTGGGATGCTTGAAGATGGCAAGAACTTAGCCCTTCAAGTTTATGCTCGGCAAGCAGGAGGTGATCCGAGGCTGGGAAGAAGGGGTGGCCCAGATGAGTGTGGGTCAGAAAGCCAAACTGGGCCGGACAGGATGGTTCAGTGGTCTAAAGTGCCTGCTTAGGAAAGCTTGGGCGGCTGCAGGGACCGCGGTTCGATCCCCTGCACCACATGCTGTGCCAGCCCTGCCCTCAGGGCAGGCTGAGCCGGCCATAAAAAAAGAAAGCCAAACTGACTATGTCCCCAGACTATGCCTATGGTCCCACTGGGCACCCAGGAATCATCCCACCACATGCCACTCTTGTCTTCGACGTGGAACTTCTAAAACTGGAATGACAGGAGTGGCCTCCTCTCTTAGCTCCCTGTGTTTGGATCTGCTATGGAAGGGAACCTGTGTCTCCAGATGTGTGCACATGAATCCATATGGAGCTTTTTCTGACATCCCACTACTCTGTGTAAACATCTACCCCAACTGAATGTGTTCTGTCACTCAGCTTGGCTTCTGACACTTCCATTTCCTCTACCCTTTCTCCTTGTATGTGTGTGTACCTAAACTATATGCCATAAATCTCAAGTTACTAATTTTGTTTTTGTTTTTGGTTGAAGATTCAGTTTCAGTCTTTTTGACCTAGTTTCCAATTAAGTATATTGTCAGGTATTAACAGCACAAGTGATGGGTTAACTTTAGAATAGCAATTGGTGTTGGGATAGAGTTTGCAAGAGTATTTTTAATTTTTGGATGAATTTTTATCTATTATATATTAAACATTCTTGCTGCTACAGCAGATTTGAGACCCTATTGAGGGCTGAATTGTTCTCCATTAGGAGAGATGTCCTTGGGTTAAGTTGAAAGCCCTACCCAAAACTCAAGTGGGAAGGGGGAGAGCCTTAGTCTCTGCCAGCCCCAGACACCTCCCTTGAAACTTTTGCCTTTTGAAAGCAGGTCTCTTTCACTACTATGTTGGACACTACTGGTATCTGTCCCTGGGCCAACAGAGACCTCTGATGCCTTCATTATGACCTGGCCCCCTGCCCATCCTGTGCTAAATTTTCAGGACTTTTCTAATCTCATAACTATCCAAGTTTCACTTCCTAAATTTTAAGAACTTTAATTGAAAGTTTAAATTGAAGGTGCTGTTTGTAGACTTACCACCCAATGAAAGCCCTGCCATCATGACAAATCCTTGAGTGTTCTCTTAAGATAATGATGCTGGTTATCACAGCTTCAGCATCCCTTGTTTTTGTGAGGGTTTTTTGTTTTGTTTTGTTTTTTAATGCTTGGCTTTCTCTGCTGATCTCAGAGTTACCCAGCTTTTCTGCCCTCAGTCCCTTCTCACCCTTTGCTGTTTTGTGTAGTGATCTGGTGAGAGACATTGTTGCTTTGTTGCCCATTCCACACACCCTCAGCACCACCCCTTCCCAATGTCACATATGAGTTTCAAGTTTTATTATTGCAATAAAAGTGCTTTATGCTGGCTTTTCTAAAAAAAAAAAAAACACCCAACCTCACTGCAATCCTCCTGCCTCAGCATCTGGAGTGCTGGGATTATTGGCATGCACCTGCACACTCACTTTTCATTTTTATTTTCTTCTTAATATCCTGTAATCTGACTTTGTTAATCACTTTCTATTGACAACAATTCAACAAATACTGTCTTTACTTAATAAACGAAATACTAAACCACCAAAACTGTCAGCTAGGCACAGTACCTGTTGGTACTGTAGTATTTTTATTACAGCCTTCATTTTGTGTCCATTATATAAAGGGGTTGTTTCCACCTAAGTTTATATATTAGATAGTTAATGAAATATTTTAAGAAAACATAGTATTCCATGGTATAATTCCCTTCCCTCCCCTCGCCTCCCCTCTCTTCTCCTCTCCTCTCCCCTTCCTTCCCTTCCCTTCCTTTCCTTTATTATGGCCAGCTCAGCCTGCACTGTGGGTGGGACTAGCGCAGCCTGTGGTGCCAGGGATCAAATGGAGGTCCCTGCAGTTGCCTAAGCTTGCCTAAACAAGTGCTTTAGACTGCTGAGCTATCTTGCCAGCCCCCACAGTATAATTTTTATAATCTTGTAATTGATATAGACATGTAATTGTACAAAGTATAAACAGGTGACTAAGTTGATTTTTGTGAAGTGATCCATTTGTGTAAGACCTACCCTGAGCTCAAGATAAAGAGCATTACCTAATGCCAAGGGTCTTGCTCTCACTTCTGAGCCATCATCCTCTCCCTACCCAAGTAGAGTTTCTATCATAGATTTCTCCCCTTCTTTTAATTTCACAACTTTCTTAAAATTATAAGAACTGCATCACTACAATAAGTGAATCTTATACCTTTCTGAATTCTTGGTCCTGCACAGTACATGCTGTAGGGTTTTTGCTTTAGGCCATATTCCATACTACACTAATACAACTTTTTTACATTCCAGGCCAACATACATAGACTTAAGACACCTTTTAAGAGAAGTACCTTCTTCTTTACAATGCATAGAGCATCATAATTTGTCCAATCATTTCCCAATTGGCTCCAAACTATTTATACTTTTGCCACTATGAACAACACAGCAAAAAGAATTTTGTACTTGGGGCCCGGCAGGATGGCTCAGTGGTCTAAAGCACCTGCTTGGGAAAGCTTGGGTGGCTTCAGGGACTGCGGTTCGATCCCCGGCACCACATGCTGCGCCAGCCCTGCCCTCAGGATGAGGGCTGAGCCGGCCATAACAGTAAGTGAGTAAACAAATAAAGGTTCTGAAACAAGAAAAAAATAAATAAATAAAATAAAAAATTCTTTAAAAAAAATAGTTTGAGGCACCAAGATGAAAGGCACAAGGTCAGGTTCAGAACACAGCAAAATTGGACACACACACACAAAAAAGAATTTTGTACTCATTTCTCTATACATTAGTTGTCCAAGTACTGGCAGACCTAACAGTTATTGCCAAGTAATGTTCCAAAAAGTTACACAATTTACAGTAACCAAAATTAATGTTTTGGGGGCTTGGGAGATAGCTCTGTGGCACAAGTGCCTGTCTGGCAAGTGCAAGGTTGTGAGTTCGAACTCTAGCCCCTCAAAAAAAAGAATGTTTTGTATACAGCCATCATCAGAACCTGAGCCTCAGTTTTGAATTGGAGCTTCATTTATGCACACAACCTATTGCTGAGGTGATAGGTCACACCCCACTCAATTCCTCAGCACCCCTCTGGAATAAGAAACTAAAGCCAGGGGTCAACATCTGTCAAGTCTGAAAAGCAACATCACATCCATCCTAAGGATGGCTGCACACAGGTCACTACTATGCTTCTTTATTTTCACACTCAAATATATACACCCCCCCTGACAATTTAGTACTAAGAACATCTCCTTTGATCAGACTATGTCTATCTGTCAGGTGTTTCCTTACACCTTCCTTACTCATTATCTGCAACGAAAGGTTCTCAAAAATATTTGAACCTTAGCCTACTCTGAACTTTGGTATCAGACTGTTTTTTTTTGCTGTTGTTTTGTTTTTTTCTTTTTGAGACAGGGTCTCACTATGCAGCTCAGGCTGGCCTTGAGCTCACCTTTGTAACCCAGGCTGGTCTTGAACTTGCACTAACCCTCCTGCCTCAGCCTCCCAAGTGCTGGAATTACAGGCGTGTGCCACCATGCCCAGCATCAGACTGTTTTTGTGCCAATCTAATAATGCAGCTCAGGCTGGCCTTGCATTCTCGACAATTCTCCTGCCTTAGCCTCCCAAGTGTTGGGATTACAAGAATATATCACCACACCCAGCCACATAGTTTTTTAAATTGTAAAATATACATGCATAATATTTATCATTTTGGGACTGGGGAGATAGCTCCATGGCACAAGTGCTTGTCTGGCAAGTGGAAGGTTGTGAGTTCGAACCCTGATCCCATGCAAAAAAAAAGAAAAAAAGATTTATCACTTTAACCATTTTTAGTGTGTAGTTCAGTGGTGTTAAGTACATTTTCACTGTTGTGCATCTATTACCTCCACACATCTCCATGCTTCAACAGTCACTAAAATTAGGAATAATCTTAGAGTAGCCAGAGCTATTGCAGGATTAATAAGAAAATATATTTCTTTGAGCCTATTTTCCAGTTACAAATAGAAGTATGCCAACACCTTTTGGAGATAGCAGGTACTTGGCACAGAATATGACTGCAAAAATGGTAGTTTTAATAGCTAAACTTGTGGCTTTCTATCATGTATAAGGAAAAGCTAACTTTCTTTTATGTCAGAAGACTCTTCATGAAATGATTCATCACCTTCATAGATAGCTTTCTCTCCTGGGATCCAATCTTTACGTTTATGTTCCAGCAATTCTTCCTGCACCTTGAAACCTTGAGGCTTTGTGTGGGTATTTCTTGCCTGGATTGCCCTCTTTAATTAAACTGGACCATTTTTATACATTTCTTCATTATGTTTTGTGTCTAAACATCCCTGCAAAGCCTCACATGACCATGGTGGGGCTTTTTCAGAGGTGGCTGAGTCTAGTGTATGAGATGCTGGGAATTAAGAGTGTGATTACTAAATCTGATTGGTTTGGCACTGCCTTAAGCCCAGTAGCCTTGACAGAATATAAAAGGGGCAGAAAGAAGCTGCTACTAAGGCCCGACATTTGCTTCACAACCTGATTGCCATGAACTGTTTCTCCTCTGGGATGCCCCTCTGCTATGTGCCACCCCACCTTGGAGCCAGGTGATTATGGACTTGAAACCCCTACAAACAGTGAGAAAAAAACAAAAAACAAAAAACAAAAAACAACAACAACAAAAAAACCTGTCTTCCTTTAACTTTGGGTGCCGTGTAGTTTGTTTCAGCAATGAGAAAAAAGTAACTAAGACATCCTTGCACTTATTTTTTTCTTGATACTAGGAACAGAACCCTGAGCCTTCCAACTGAACTACATCATATCCCCAGCCTTTTTTATTTTCAAATGGGATCGTGTGCAATTGTCCAGGCTGGGCTTAAATTCATTATTCTCCTCCCTATGCCTCCCAAACTCGATGCTCTATAGAACTATCGTCATTCACCAGATATAGAGTCATCTTTGACACTATGATTAATATGATTTCTTTTCTGTGATGTTTTCTCAAGATCTCATTACAAGTTTTAAAGAGGTTTTTGAAAAAAAATTACAGATCTATAGTTTAGAGCTATTTTCAATCTGGAAATTGTCATATTGTATTATAATTATTTTCAGCTCTGTTGTATCAATAGATCATGTATTCCCTGAGAGCAGGGTCACTCTCTTTTTGTCTTCTTTGCCTAGCAGAATCTGATTCAATAAATATTTGCAGAATAAATACTATTATTTTGCTATTAACTCAACTGAATAAATATTAAGTAGAGCAAGTACCCATGTGCTTGGTGAGCACTGGGGAGGTAACGCAGAACAGTTCTGGTCCCTAGTAAGTTCTCACTTAAGTGCTGTTTATGAATGAAGTATATGATAAGTACAGTAGGAAAAGAGAAAAAGGCAAATATACTTTGCCAGGAAAGAGAGAAGCATTTTCCTCCACCTAGCTCAGAGCACTTCTTTCTTTTTCTTCTTCCAATTTCAGTTAAATGCAAAGTAAATTGCCAAGCAATAAGATATGGCTACCTATAAGTAGAATCACTGCGTGATAAAAAGGTTGCCATTAATGATTTATTTTCCCCAAACAGTAAACAAGGTACAATGGCCCTTCAATAAGAGCAGTTTCCCCCACTGCAGAAAATTCAGCATGTATTACAATTCTGCCATAAATCCCATGCATATATGTAAAAACTGAACTAGGCTGTTAGCTCTAGAAACCATAAACATGTGTTTTGTTTTCGCTTACATGGTCTAGTGGGACATTTACAAGTCACACACAGTGAGCATCCCTCAGTCTTACTCAGCAGGTGATAAGAGTACCTACTAGTCACAAAGACCCTTCTACAGACCAGCACTGCCTCAGTGAATGGCTACCCAGGGAAAGTACAAGGAACTACAAAAACATTAAGCTAATCCAGTTAAGAGCTTGTGAAAATACTTGCTTGACGAAGTGACTCTTCATCTGAGATCTAATAGTAATTACCGAAAGCAAACATAAGAAGGTGGCAGAAATTATCAAGAGTTATAGGCCATGTTAGGAAACCTGGATTTTAAAAAACCACTGGCTAGTAGAAAGTCTGTGCAGTGGTTTTTATAAACTGATAAAGGCATGAGCAAATAAAAATGTGGAAAAGGATTAATTATCCTAGAAGGCGGAATTGGGGGAAAGATTGTCTGTCTATCATCTATCTACATACCTATCCATCTACCTATCTATCTATCTTATACATATACAATATATATCTGGCACTAGGGTGGCCATGCAACCTAGTGAGACAGGGTCTCACTACTGCTGAGGCTGGCCTTGAGCTTGCAATCCTTCTGCCTCAGTCAGCCTCCTGAATGTCTGGGATCAGATATGAGCCAGTGTACCTGGAATAAGTGTATATTTATAATTAAAATGATTTTCAAAACCCAATAAGGTTACAATAAGTGCAGAAGAGGTTTGAGGGAAACCTAACTGCTCAGTCTAGAACTCTGATTTGTTACAAACACACACACACACACACACACACACTTACTACTACTACTACTACTACTATACCAAAGAAAAATGTATGATACCTTTGTGATGCCAAAGAAAAAGAGTAGTGGGCCTGGCGGGATGGCTCAGTGGTCTAAAGCGCCTGCTTGGGAAAGCTTGGGCAGCTTCAGGGACCACGGTTCGATCCCCGGCACCACATGCTATGCCAGCCCTGCCCTCAGGGTGGGCTGAGCCGGCCATAAAAATGAGTGAATAAACAAAGGTTCTGAAACAAGAAAAAAAAAAAAATAATAATAATAATAATAAAATAAAAAAATTTAAAAAATTAAAAATTCTTAAAAAAAAAAAAAGAAAAAGAGTAGTAAAAATTATATTTCAGTACTGCAGAAAGCATAATAGATCTAGAAGAGCAGTATGTGGTCCAAAAATGTGAAACTGATATATATGAGTAACATTCAGTTAAATACTCTGAACGTAATTTTCACAGTACTCCTTACTTTAGTCCACTGAACTATTTGGCCAGCCCTGTCTTACAGTTTTTTATTTTTTTTTAAACAAAAAGATGCTATGATAAGCAATAAAAAAATCAGATACTCAATGGTCTAAATATGCATGTTATTTAAAGAAAATAACTATTTAATTGAACTTAAGTTAAAAATTGAACCAGAATTTAGAGCTGAACGGAAACCCACAGATAGCTGATAAATAACTTTTAGAAAATAAATTCAAATGTCCAGGAATTAAAATGTTGATAAGCTTATTAAACCATAGCTATCACTAGAACCAGAAAAATCTCAGAGATTCTATAAAGCAGTTTGAAGTCTTGGATCAAGAAAGGAGAGAGGGAAAAGTAAAGCTGCCTGTTGAGCCAAGCTAGCTGAAGAAACAAATTCAATTAGATTAGAAGGGCTAGAAAGACAGTACATATTAGCACATGTTAAATGTGCTAGATGTGCGTTTTTAAGCCTTGATTAAATACAGTAAACAGTTTAATTCAGCACTGGAAGAATTACGCTAAGAAGTGAAAATTTTTATATTCCTATTTAAGGGCTGAAAGATTAAGAGAAAGAGAAAATGAAAAATAGATACTAGAGAAATTTTATATAAATGTATTCTTAGAATTCAAGACCTTTAAAGATTACCAGATAGGCTACTCCAATGCCATGGTTTATAAACAAAAGCATGATATTAAAGTGAGTGGGTAATAAAAAGGAAAGGTGGAGCTCAAAATTTGTCTCAATCTATAGCCAGACACTTTTTAGGAATACTTTAGCTCATTCAATATTCACAACAGTGCTATGAGTTAGCCATTAACTCCATTTTATATTAACTGAGGTTCAGAGAGGTTGAGCAGCTTGCTCTACTTGCATGTGGCGAAGTTGGCACTGAATACCAAATCCATGATTCTGAAGTCTGGACTATGTCTAGTAATAATAGGAAGCCTGCTCTCATTAATGAGGTGCTTCTACATGTCAATTACTATGCTAAGGTCTTCAAATGGATGATCTTATTTCATTTTGTAAGTATGTACTATTATTTGTATTTTTTAGAAGAGCAGTCTTAGGAAAAGTTAAGCAAAGTGTCCAACATCACAGATAATAATGAACAAAGCCAAGACTTAAGCCCAGACACACCTAGCTTCAGAGCCAATACATGGAAACACTGCCTTATGAGTCTCACTACGCCACTTCCACACAGGTAACTAACATTAATAGAACTTACCAGTGGGTGAACGTGAGTGTTCTAGATACACTTCTCTTTCTAGTTCATGCAGTACCAAGAATCCACAACTTTCTTGGGTTTCTACCCATGCTAGGTGGTAGACTGGTGTAACTACTACATCTGTTTTTGTGTTTAAACTTTTTCATTTTTAATCAAAGTAAAAGGCTGACAAGGAATAATACGTTTATAATAGTGTAACTTTTGGAGACACTACTGTCACCCTCAAAAATACCGACTCTCTATTGAATTCTACAACAAATACAACCTTCAGTTGGTCTTGCTTTCCACATATGTGTAAGCAGCATCAGCCAGTAGTTCTCAACACTGACTGAACATCATAATCACTGGGAACTTACAGCTAAATGAGAACCACTCAATATATCTGCAATTATCGTTATTTCTTACTGTAATGAACAGCACTGTTATAACTGTACTAGAAATGACAGAAAACAGAATAGAATGCAGACTCTTCTGACTAATAGGAAACATAACTGATTAGACCTGATTTGATGAGAACCAAAACTAAGAACACACTATTTAAAGTTACTTAATTCAGCAGTAGAGCTCAGGGGACCAAGCACTTGCTTAGGTAAGCACAAGGGCCAGGGTTCGGTCAGGCATGCTGAGCCTGCGATTGGAGTCTGGGCGTGGTAGCGTATGCCTGTAATCCCAGGACTAGGGAGGCAGAAATCAGGAGGATCACTATGAGTCTGGGCTTCATCGTGAGACCCTCAAAAAACACACACACAAACAAACAAACAAACAAAAAAAGTTACTTAATTTGTACTACTTAGTAAGGATGTGTCAGATACAAATCATTTCCTTTGTAATTTGGCAGTAACAGATACTAGGTAAGGAATTATATTTAGTTTTATGACAGAAAAGGAATCGGAAAGTCAAGTTTTGAGGTTAGAACTAAACATTCTCAATAAATTATAAGAAAAGCACAGTAGAAAATCATGGTCTCTGAGTGCAAAATATGATTGAAATTTGTACATCAAATCAACTTATCCTACAAATGGAAATCACACACTTCTTCAAATCAGTGTTGTCATTTATATAACTAAAAAGAAAGCCTAAGTAAGTCCACACCTTAAAATCCAAATACATAAATAAGTAAATTAGGTTCTTGATTCTTTTAGTATAAATGAGATTTAGTGAAGATCTTCCATGATTACACTCAACTAGTCACTTAAATATTTCAATGGACTATTTTTCTTGCTTATGTCAGTGCTATTCTAATAGTTTCATTTTTGTGACTAAACATTAACAACGTAAGTTCTTTTAAAATCCTGTAAGCATATGTGACTCTAAACTACATTTTTATTTTTATTTATTTATTTATTTATTTATTTTTTGTCTTTTTGAGACAGGGTCTTGCTATGCAGTTGACACTGGCCTTGAGCTCACTTTTGTAGCTCAGGCTGGTCTCGAACTCGCACCGATCCTCCTGCCTCAGCCTCCCAAGTGCTGGGATTACAGGCGTGCGCCACCACGCCCGGCTTAAACTACATTTTTAAATGGTGTGTTTTGTTTTGGTTTTTTTTTTGATAGTGCCAAGGATTAAACCCATAGCTTCATGTTTGCTCGGTAAACGCTCTGCCACTGAGCTACACCTCCAGCCCAAGAAGGCACCATTTATAAAGCAGAGTGCAAGTCTTCATCAGACACCGAATCTACTGGTTCCTTGATGCTGGATTTCCCAGCCTCCAAAACTGTGAGAAATAAATTATCATCTATACATTACCCAATACTAAGAGAGGTAATATTCCAAAGAGAAAAATCAAAAGACAAGTGCTGCTGGGCGTGGTGGCGCACGCCTGTAATCCCAGCACTCGGGAGGCTGAGGCAGGAGGATTGGTGCGAGTTCGAGACCAGCCTGGGCTACAAAAGTGAACTCAAGGCCAGCCTCAACTATATAACGAGACCCTATCTCAAAAAGACGGAAAAAAAAAAAAAAGACAAGTGCTGGAAGGAGGAACAAAACAGTAGAAATAAAATGCAAAGTGCTAAAACAGATATGAATTTAATCTATTTGTATACAGAAAGTTGTACAGGGGAAAAACTAGTTTGATTGTTGGCAGTCTTCACAGTATACAGAGATATAAAAAAGATCACAAGAAAATATTGTAGACAGTTCAATATGTACAAAAAATGTACAAAAAATGCTTTCTAAGATATAGTACCATGTAACAGATGGTACCAAACAACTAAAAGTTTAATACAAAAACAACGGCACATATTCTGTGAGTATTCACATATTCTCCTTTTACACAGACAGAATGAGAGTCAAATAAATTAATGATGCATAAAAGTTAATATGAAAGAGAATTAAGAGGGCTGGGAAGATAGCTCAGCGGCATAAGCACCTGCAAGGCTAGTGCAAGGTCTGAGTTCAATCCCTGTTATTAAAAAAATAAAATAAATAAATAAAAGAGAGTAAAACATGAGATAGGGAAATATGACATTACACTAGACAAAAAGGATTATGCTAATGTGCGAAGAAACAAAGTGTATGGTTCATAAACCTATGTCCTTAAAACCAAACTTTGGGTTAAAAACCTATACTAGAGTTTTACAAGTAAAGATAGTAGCAGCCTGAATGTCATGTTTGAGTCACTATCTGTGCCTCTCATGCCATGAAACTGGAATATAGAGAAAGATAATCACAGCACCTAATTATCAGAATGAAAAGAACACTAGCCAATATCTACCCTGTTATTTAAAAATGGCAAAATCAAGGCCTAGAAATCAACACTGCATATATATAAATAAGAATAATTTAGTTTCTATTTTTAAAAACAGATGATTCAGTACTATATTATAAGGCATTTTCCCCTTAATTTTTCTGGCAGATACCTATCAATAAACACAAGGACCTTTTCTAAAGGAAATTATGTAACTTAAGCCCATGTCTCAGGAAAGTGCTCTGTGCCAAAACTTAAAAACTTTGTGACATTTCCTAAATACAATTAGGCACTCTGACCTTCCTTGTGTGATGAGTCCTGGCACAAAAGAGATAAGCCAAATCAATTTAATTGCCTTTCTTAGTAACATTAACAGGAAGTACTAAGATAGCTTACCATTGGCCAGGTCTGGAAGCAAAAGCTAAAAGGTCTTGCTATGGTAGTTAAGTGGCCACCATTATATTTCATATGTAAAACAACATTATGCAAAGGCAGAGATACTAAGATGAAAGGAGAATGAACTAGCCCAGAAAGAAAGGAGAAGTGCTTAGCAAGATAAAATCTTCTGCCAGAGTGAAAGTTACTGCTTCTGGGAACTCCTTGGCTCCCTGAAGGCTCTTTGATTTTAATCCATGAATAACTTAAAATACGCCCCCCCCACGCACTACTCAGAAGGAGTTGCTCTTTCTTCGAAATATGACAGCTTATCCAGAATGAGAATATTAAATAACTGTTCTAACATATATATGTGACTATATGTACTGCATAACTACATAATAATACAACTATTATTAAATGTGGGGGGGGGGGTTGTTTTTTTTTTTTTTTTCCATTTTCTGAAATCCTCTTTAATCTCCTGGAGTTCTCTGGAATTTGTAGGGCCAATACAATGAAGGTTGATGAGCATCATGGGAATTAATTCCTTAGCTTGAATACCTGTGCAAATTTGGGAGAAGTTGCTGAAAGCTGTAATACAATGAATTTATCCAGATGGGTGGGGGAAAGTAAACTGATTGGGAAGAGTAGTAAAAAACAAAACAAGAATGAAGTCAACAGCTAGTTCTGGTGCATATTCTACAGACAACAGAATTCTTTCCTGTCTTCCTTCTATCTCCTCCCTCACCTTTTCCAAATGACACCATTTTAGTTTTGGGAAATGAAAATCACTGCTCTGGTGTGTAAAGGAAATCACTTCACAATATTCATTTTATTAACATTTCATTCTAGTGGGAGATGTGAAACATGAAATCTACCCTCAGCATGTTAGTTTTAAATTATCATAGTACTGGGCCGGCGGAATGGCTCAGTGGTCTAAAGCGCCTGCTTGGGAAAGCTTGGGCGGCTTCAGGGACCGCGGTTCGATCCCCGGCACCACATGCTATGCCAGCCCTGCCCTCGGGGTGGGCTGAGCTGGCCATAAAAATGAGTGAATAAACAAAGGTTCTGAAACAAGAAAAAAAAAAATAAATAAATAAATAAAAATTAAAAAAAAAATAAAATCATTAAAAAATAAATAAATAAATAAATTATCATAGTACTTGCTTCTTAAGACACCTCTTAGTTCAAAGGGCCTCTAACACTGCATGCATTTTTAGAAGGTTCCATTACTTGCAAATATGATGAATACATGCTTTATTTGGGCAACTGTACAAAGGAGCTCCTCACAGTATAGCAAAACAACATGAAGCCAGATGTTCCCTGAAGTAAAATACATTAATAATTTTATTTAATAACATTAGTAACTTTATCGGGAAAATTAATTTAGAACCATAGATAGCACCTGAAAGAAAATTCACAAGAAGAAATAAAACAATAAACATGGGAAAATGTTGAACCTCATTAATAAATGAATATAATAAAGAAGCTGGGCCAGGCGGGATGGCTCAGTGGTCTAAAGCACCTGCTTGGGAAAGCTTGGGCGGCTTCAGGGACCGCAGTTCGATCCCTGGCACCACATGCTGCGCCAGCCTTGCCCTCAGGGAGGGCTGAGCCGGCCGTAAAAATGAGTGAATAAACAAAGGTTCTGAAACAATAAATAAATAAATAAATAAGTAAATAAATAAATAAATAAATAAATTTTAAAAAAATAAAGAAGCAATATTTTTAATTTTGCTAGCAAAGCATTTTATGATAGTTTATCTTATGTTTCTCAGGACGTGATAAATCAACTTTAACAAATTACAGACAGTAGTAGAAAACTAATACAACTTACTAGAAATTAATTTAGCAGTCCCTATTGAGTCATGTATATTCTTAACTTTTACCCTCCTGACTATATTTCACTATATCTGAAGAACCCAAACACAGAAAAGGGTTAAATTTCAACAATTTTTTTGTCTTTTGTTTTGTTTTGCAGTACTGGGGACTGAACTCAGGCCGCTATTTTCCCGGTTCCCGTTAAATTTCAAGAATTTCATTTCGTGTGTGTGTGTGTGTGTGCGTGTGTGTATCTCATGATCATTTCTGATATCAATAAACTTGTGGGTAAATAGCACATTATTCACCCAATGGCTATGAAAGGCTAGCAGTAAATTGATATATTGGCATTATAGTTCTTTATTCTTTTAAAAATTTTCAATGTTGTCATTTAACGTTTCAATATTGTGGGTATGTAATCTTTGTAATGAAAATAAATAAAACCTTCCACTAGTATAATTTTTTGAAGTCATGTGTAGTGCAGCAACAAAAGATCCCTAAGAATGCTATCATTTCAGGGCACAGTGCTTGCTATTTGAAATGACTGAGTCATCAAGAAGCTTAAATTATACCTTTTAAAAAACATAATTTGAAGTTGGGTGTGGTGGCGCATGCCTGTAATCCCAGCACTCGGGAGGCTGAGGCAGGAGGATCGGTGTGAGTTCGAGACCAGCCTGGGCTACAAAAGTGAGCTCAAGGCCAG
>PVJA010032089.1:0-24384 GCA_004027025.1 Myocastor coypus
AAAAAAAAAAAAAAAAAAAAAAAAAAGCTTTGAGAAGCCATGTCTGATGGTGCACACCTGTAATCTCAGCACTCTTGAGGCCAAAGCAAGAAGACTGCTGTGAACTCAAGTCTAACCTGGGCTACTTAATGAATTCAAGGCCTTCCTTAACTATATATCAGGACCCTGTCTTGAAAGACAAAATAAAGCGACAAAAAACTGTGATTTTCAAGAACAATTACTTCTGCCTATTTAAGGATGAAAGGTGTATAAATGCTGGAGAAATCACTGAAACAAGGATAGGCATTTTTAGTTTGTCTCTTGCTAGAGGGAGACTACTGAAAATTTTTGAGCAAAGAAGTATTCCCAGATCAGAATCAGAAATTTCACTGGTTTAAATCTCCAGAATAGATCAAGGAGAAGTCAA
The DNA here is from genome assembly GCA_004027025.1 of Myocastor coypus. NCBI lineage: Eukaryota > Metazoa > Chordata > Mammalia > Rodentia > Myocastoridae > Myocastor > Myocastor coypus. Next base: position 407 of record PVJA010032089.1, read on the forward strand.
GTTTCTTATCTAGCACAGGCTGCTGTAAGAAAACACCATAAGACAGGAGTGATGGCACATGTCTGTAATCCCAGCCAGGTCTATATAGTGAGTTTCAGGTCAACTATATAAAAAGACTCTTTCTATGACAGGGAGAGAGAGAGAGAGAGAGAGAGAGAGAGAGAGAGAGAGAGAGAGAGAGAGAGAGAGAGAGAGAGAGAGAGAGAGAGAGAGAGAGAGAGAGAGAGAGAGGGAGAGAGAGAGAGAAATTTGTTCTAACTAAATTTAAAACATCTTAGATTTTTTTCTTTTTAATCTCTCAGCTCTGTGGCTTCATTTAAACATAATAATCTTCTAAATACATGATATCCTAATGTCTGAGTTATGGACACTGGAAAGTCTAATGTGGTCAGATTATGCTGAGGGTATTTCTCTTTCTTTCTTTCTTTCTTTCTTTCTTTTTGAATGTATTTAGTTCAGGGTCTACAGGGTCTCACTACACAGATAGAACTCGTAGTGATCCTCCTGTTTCCAACCTCCTAAGCACTAGGGTAATGGGCATGAGCCACCACACACAGTCTCAGTCACTGTCTCACCTCACCTCAGGGGCAAGGCTGACATAGCATGCCGAGGACTGAACTCTGGTCTCTGCATCTGCCAAGCAGGCATTTTAATCTGCTTAGCTTTCTGGCCAGCAAGTGAGGGTTTTTTTGTTTTGTTTTGTTTTTGTTTTTGTTTTAATAGATGTGGTTTTCTTGCTTTTGAGTTCACAATGGGGGAAAAATACTCTCGGATTTCTTCTTATAATGGTTGTTAACTCAAAACCCTTGAGACTTTGGATTCTCTGAAATAAAAGTGTTGACTGAGCCATTATAAACATTAGCTAGAGAAAGACTAGTTCGTGGGATAAATTCTTGAACTACCAGCAGCAAGGGTAGAGAGCAGCTGGAAAAAAAATGTCACTGAGCCTAACAGCCAAGAACATTTTCATAATAAAAATTGAAGGAAGGAAAGTACAAGTTGTTTATGTTGAACTTATATTGCCTATATTTAAAAGGGGCAGGGTAAAAAAAATAAAAAATAAAAATAAAAGGGGCAGGGTAATGCAAAGTTAAGACAGTTTTGGGGTAGGATAGTATGTAAGGAAAAGTGCTTGCTGCTTCTGGGTTAGAGTTATAATCTGGAAAGCTGGAGCACAAACTGCATGCAGTGGTACTTGGTGGTCAGCCATATGGAGCCTAAGTCAAAGGTTCAGCATTCATCATAGAGTGTGAAATAATCTTTTGCTGGCTTCAGGCCACAGCTGTTAACTGACTGCCTTTCCTTATTCCCTTCCCTTCTATTTTCTGGCCCCTGTAACTAAATTTAGGGCATCCTAGAATTTTTATTTTATCAACATACTACTCTTTCACCTTTTTGACTTCATTTAAACCTAGTCATCTGCTAAAGATATCGTATCCTAACACCAGCACGTGATAGGTTGGGATTTGATGTAAGAATCCTGAGAAAGGCCTGAGAACTGAGACCTAATGGTGTAAGTTCCAGCCAAAGTACAAAGGCCTGAGAACCAGGTGGCCCAGTGGTGTGAGTCTCAAGAAAGAAGGGTGTCTTAGCTGAAAGATCTGCAGGCAGAGAGCAGATTTCTGTCCTTTGTTTCATTTTGGCCTTTAGGATAAGACCACTCCCTTTGGTGAGGGCAATCTTTCCTGAGAAAGTCTACTAACTTGCACACTGATCTTGTTCCGAAATACCCTAACAGACAAACATCTACAAAGCTTAAACAAGTATGTGGATATCCTGTAGCTCAGTTAGGATGACACATAAGACTAAGCATCACAGATTCTCCATTTCCATTCTAAGACTTTGCTAGCATATTTTTCCTTTATGAGACAGAGTCTCACTAGGTAGGTCAAGCTGGCAATGAACTTTCAGTAATCCTCCTGACTCAGCCTCCCAAGTGCTGGGATCACAGGCATGCACCACCATTCCCAGATCTACTTATCTAACTTTTATCCATAAGTACAGAATGAGGACATGACAGCACATACCAACCAATTTCTTTTTGCTGCTTATGTTACAATATTTCCAGACACTTAAATGTATGGATATGATTTTTAAAATTAATTTAGGGGCTATACATGAAAACTGTTAAGTAGGGATAAGCAAAATTTGGGCAAAGGGATAGATCAGTACATTGTCACATTACTGTTGGTCTAATTTTATTTTTATTTTTTGTGTTTTTTACTGGGTTTTGGGAGCCAATAGTCTCTGGTCATTAGTTAAAAGATAGGTTTTTTTTGTTTGTTTGTTTGTTTTTAATTACAACAAGGTTTCCTCTTAAAAGATACTTTTTTATTTTTATTTTTTTTTTCTTGTTTCAGAACCTTTATTTGTTTATTCACTCATTTTTATGGCCAGCTCAGCCCACCCCGAGGGCAGGGCTAGCGCAGCATGTGGTGCTGGGGATCGAACCGTGGTCCCTGAAGCCGCCCAAACTTTCCCAAGCAGGCGCTTTAGACCACTGAGTCATCCCGCCGGGCCCCAAAAGATACTTTTGATATAAAAGTAAATTTAAAAACAAAGGTTTTTCACAGGTGCATGATAAGTCATTATTGTTAATCTCATGATTCTAGGTGTGTAGGTCTTCCCAAATGTAAAACAAAGATTGCTTATTGTGATAAGACTTTCAGACTGCCTTTAACAAAAAACTGGTGATGTATATCCCATTTAGGGATGTCTAATTAGGTAAAAAAAATTTCTTATATATTAGAAATAGCTGGTTAAAAGTGTTATATCATGTCAAAACAAAAATTTAAGTATGTCACAAAATAATCAAGATTGTCTTATTAGGGGGCTTGCTGGTTGGGTCAGTTGTTGAAAGTGCTTGTTTGGGCAAACTCAGTCAGGCCAGGAGACTTTGGTTTAATCCCCAGCTCCACATGAGGCACAAGACCCGCCCTAAAGGCAGCCTTAGTGAGCCAGAAAAAAAAAAAAAAAAAAAATCCTTCCCAAGTTTTAGGGTTGGCCTGATAGCTCAGCGGGCTAAAGTGCCTGCTTAGGCAGATGCAGCAGCCAGGGTTTGATACCCAGGGCACACTGAGATGACAATTCAAACTGGGCATGGTGGTGAGCACCTGTAATCCCAGCACTTGGGCGGTTGAAAAACAGGAGAATCACTATGAGCCTGATCTACATGGTGAGATCCTGTAGACCCTGCCCTGAAATATATTTTTAAAAAATAAGATTATCTTGCTACAATGTTGTACATGGTTTTGATTTCATTCTTTTCTTTAATCTTTTATTTATTTATCTATTAATTTGGTACAGGGTCTCATCACACAGTTCAGGCTTGTAGTGATCCTCCTGTCTCGGCCTCCCCAGCACTGGGATTATAGGCATTAGCCACTACATCCGGTTTCAGTGAATGGCTTGGCATGGAGCTGGAACGTACGTAGTACAGGTGCTCAACCTGGATCCTTGCGCTTGCCAGGAAGGCACTTAGACCACCAAGCTATCTCCCCAGCCCCGGGTTTTGATATCTAAATTTCTGTGGAAAAATATATAATGGCTGTATGTTGACAATCTATAGGTTTAAATATTGAAATAACAATGGTTATTAAAAAGTAACAGTTATATTTTAAGTCTAAGATGTTTGCTATTCATATTCAAATAGATAATAATTTTAAGCTTGCTGCCTCCATTACAGGGTAATGTCATTAAGCTTCTCTTCTAGATGTTTAGCAATTAAAGTTTAGAGACAAAAAATTACAGCAATAGATGTGTTAAAAAGATAGCCAATAAGCCGGGCGTGGTGGCGCATGCCTATAATCCCAGCACTCGGGAGACTGAGGCAGGAGGATCGGTGCGAGTTCGAGACCAGCCTGGGCTACAAAAGTGAGCTCAAGGCCAGCCTGAACTGCATAGCGAGACCCTGTCTCAAAAAAAAGACAAAAAAAAAAAAAAAAAAAAGATAGCCAATATTCTGGCCCAAACCCTTCAAGGTCAATGAGGACTTCAGACATAAGAAAATCTTTTCCATGATTTCCTGTAACTTAGTTGAGTCCCTACTTTTCTGATCAAGGAGATTATAGGGCCATAGAGGAAAGTGATAGATGATGTATAACATGCTTAAGGATAGTCATTTAGAGAAAAAGAAAATCAGGCTTTCACAGAAAGCAATGGCCATGTTTCATCCAGATGGCTGACACTGACAGAAGATCTAAGAAGTGCTGTACATGGTTCCAAAGTAAATCCTGAGGAGATTTAATTGGCCTTGTGAGATAGCAAAAGTTAAAATTTACATTTATACAAGTCTTAACCATCCAGCAAAAAATATAACCACAAGATGTAAAAAGTAATGCCATAATAATATGTTAAGTTGTAAAAGGCTCAAGTCACTCATAACTTCTGACAATTGCCAACTGCACTGATAACTTACTACTATTATGGATTATTAGACTACATAGAGTTACATTGCTAAAATGTACTCTAAAATATTTGCTAAAATATTTCAAGTACCAAAAATCTTTGGACTGGCATCAAGAATAAAAAGGTCTTCTAAAGTGTTTTCCAAACATAGCTTCTCCAACCTCAACTGAACATTCATCCTTTATACAACAAAACAAAAAAGGAGAACATGTTGGGAGCCTTGGAAGCTGGAAAACTGGTCAAATGTATGAAAGCAAGACTAGGCCTCAGTGACTAAAACCGTCAAGCTACCTCAGTACTGAGATAAGCATCCTGACTGGCTAATGTCAGCTATTAGTCACTAGATAACCTTGTGTCATGTGTTGTTGACTTTGCAAAGGTATAAATAAATGTCCATGCTGTTGTTCTGGGGTCATCTTGCCAACCAAGAACACAGGCCATCACTTGACCCAGGTCTTGTTTTCCTGTCTATCTTTTCCTCATTCCTGTTGCCATTTCTCACTGGGTACAACAGATCACACCAAGAAACTAACAGATCCCTACAAATGGGGATTGAATTTAGGACCTTGCAATTGCCAGGCAGGGGATTATATATTGGTCAAATTTTAGATAAATAAGTCTTCATGTTGATAGGTTGAAGCAGTTAGGAATCTTATGGTCACAAGCAAGTTGGAAGTCTAGGTTTGTGGAAACTCATTTGAGACTATTTCCAGGGGTCAAATTATCAGGGCTTTGGCTCTCCATTTCTAGGATAAGATCTTTTTAGAGTGAGCATGATGTAGTCATAGTTAGCTGTGGAAACTTTTTTTAAAATGTGTTTCTCTATTATCTCTTGCAGAAATGTGCCAGTAATGGACTAGTTTTGCTCAAATCTACCTCTCCATCAATGACTGTGATCAGGAATGCAGGATATAGTGACTGATCAGAACTTGATCACATACCCCATCATGGTCAGGGAAGAAATGTAGTTTGGTTATCAGCTTCTCACTACTTCACACTTCACACCCATAGAGTAACCAACTCTTTCTGTTTTGAGGTCTGAGGGATTTCATCACATGGAATCACAAGTGCTAAAGCTGAGACAGGCTGGGCAAACCAGGACAGTTGTCCCTTTACACCATCACCAAAAGGAAAAGAGATCTAAAATCTCTTCAGACAAAATCTAAAGCTACCATAGAAGCGCATAGCTTGCATTCCAGCTTCCTTGTTTTTTAAATTTATTTTGTAGTTATTTTTCATTTACAATACCCTTATTATCTTGGGATACTTGGCAAGACATTGTTTGTTTATTTGTTTGTTTGTGACAGAGTATTTATTCAAGTATAAGAAAAAGAACTGAGACGCAAATGAGTGAAGGTTTTTTTTTTTTTTTTTTTTTCCTTTTTCTTTTTTTGGTACCAAGAATCAAACTTTAGAGCTTGTACTTGCCAGGCAGATGCTTATGCTGCTGAACTATCTCCTTGGCCCTCAAGAGGCGTATTGTTTTAATTCGTTTGGTTTATTTTTTTGAGAAAGTTCTTGCTATGTGGCCCAGGCTGGTCTTGAACTCACAATCCTCCTGCCTCAGTCTGTTGCACACTACTGGATTATATGTATGTTCTACTATGCCTAGATTTACATATGACTTTTTTGGTACTGGGAATCAAACTGAGGACCTTGCACTTGTCAGGCAGGCACTACGCCCCTAAGCTAATACCCAGTTTTATATATGACTTTAAAAAAACATATTAGAGTATCTTTGTTAATTACATCACTTTATAAGAACACCTTTTTCAGATGGTGACCTATTTTTCACCTATATATGTTTATAAATATCTACCTTTCCTCTTTCCTTTCCTCCATCTTTCTTCCCTCCCTCTCTCCCTCTCTTTTCTTTCCCACTTCCTTTTCCTTCCCTCCTTTCCAGATAATTTACTAAACCAGTATTAGAGCTTTGTGCAGTTTTAACTGACATGTACATTGTATTGTAATACTCTAGTCACTTTAATAAAAAATTATGTTTTCTTGGAAAATTGGGTTAAATATCATTTCTAATATAATGGTTTTGAGCAGTCAATATTCAGTTTCCTCAAAATTATGTTTGAAGTTTTAGGCTTAGTCACGTCTCCACAATAATTGGAATTTGTATTATGAGTAAACTAATGAACACACTGCATACATTTGACATAGACTTCAGCTTACTACAATGACGGTGAATACAGCACTGTCAGAGTAATTATCGGGTGTTGTGGGTGGATGGTTGTAGTTGGGTAGGTTTACTTTTTAGGACCTCTATTCTATTCCATTGTTTTTTTTTTTTTTTAATTCTAATAACTTACCTGTTTCCATTACTATGGTCTGTAGTATATTTTAAAATCAGGTATTAGGATGCTTTCAGAATTGCTCCTTTTGTTCAGCATTGCTTGGCAGGGGTTTTGTGATTACATGGGAATTTTATTATTATTATTGCTTTTTCTAGTTCTGTGATAATGTCACCAATATTTTTATGAGGAGTGTATTTAATCTGTAGATCATGTTCTAAATTAATAAAAGACTCCCAACAAAAATGTTGCTATCTATCCTAAGCACTTAATACACATTTGATAATTTATTGATGCCCTATTTCTCTGCTGTTATGGTTTGTGCTTTGTTTTTCCACAAAAGCCTCATGCAGTTATTGGGGTAGCAGGCTTCTAGAATTTGTGATTAATTCATGATTCAATGCTGAGATTAAGGGTATAAGTGCTGCTGGGGTCCTGGAGGGTAAACATGAGAAACAGTATGGCTTTGTCAAGCCTACTCCAATCTGTCCTGAGTAGTGAAGATGTTCATTTAAGTGGCTCCAATAACTTGCACATTTCTTACCTTACAGGGTTGTTGTGAGGAATCAATGGAAATAATACAGAACTAGAAAGCATCTTGCACAGGTCTTTACTTATATGTAAATAGGCAAATGTCATTTTCTACAAAACTGTCCATTCCACTCCTATGAGGTATGTCTTCTACATGGGGGTCATTCCCAAATTTGCTGAAGAATGTCCAAGGTACCAAGAAGCTACTCTTCTATATGGATTCTCAGAGCCAGTTTTAGGGTGAAGTAAATTTATAGGTCTTACATAGCACTTGCTACAATACCTCATGTAAGAAGTACTCCAGAGCTACATTAAAAGACAAGGAGGACTCAGGCCCCAGTGCATGATGGTAACATTGCTTTATGTATAACAAGAAACTGTGACAACCAAATTAAGTTTTAGCATTTTAATCAACTATAATGAATCAATAATAATATATAAAAATTCTGATTCATGTATCAGATTACATAAGTTACATAATGTTTACAGACTTCTGCTTGTACCTGCAAAAATGTTTAGAAGTTACTTCAGCATATACTTAAGAAGGCAAATGTAATACTCTTCAGTTATAAATAGTGTTTATATCATTCAAATACCTGTGGAGTACACCAGTTTTTAGGTCTGCAGCATTTTTTTGTACCGCAAAATACAAATCATATGGAAGCTTCTGAGATTAATAAGACTCTTAGAAACTGCTGAACAAATTCAGCAGAGTACCAAGATATAAAATCAACATACAAAAGTGAGTAGTAATAATAGATTTACTGAGAAATAAATTAGGAAAACAACCTGTTCTTAATAACTTTCAAAACCACAACACAACATAACAAAAACAACAACAAAAAAAACCAGAAATCCAGCCCTAAAGATAAACCTAACCAAGGAAGTTAGAAATACCTACAACTAAAACTGTGAAATATCAGAGTAATAGGATACTAACAATGCAAAATCTGTTCATATACTGAGAAAATTAATACTGTTGAAATCATTTCTTTTGATTATGTATAATATATATAATATACATATCATTTATTTGATAAATTTTTGGGTCTGAATTCCTGTATACAATGTTATATTTTTGAAATTTGTCATCACTAGTAGTTTGGGTTTTATTATTCTGTAGATGTCTTTGTTCACTCTATACATATAATGTAATAATCTATTTTCCAGTTAGTGAAGATTTGTGTGGTTTCCAGTCTATTATGATTAGCTGCTATGAACCATCATGTAATATCCCTCTTAATATTTGAGGAGAGGCTGATATATCTTTGATAAACTACTCCCAGTTATTCCCTCTATCCTCACCTCAATACCTAACACCATGGCTTTCCTAATGGACATTTCTTTTTCTATGGCTTTAGACTAGCGGCAAGGTAATTTGTTTCCTAGGCTTCATTTGGAAAATAGACTCCAATGTCAGGACAGAGTCTATTCAAAGTTTCCATTATTATCACGAATAATGAATAAGTTCAGGAAGTCAGTCTCCTGTATTTAAATAATCTATTTTGGTCTTGTTGCTATTTAAAATAGAAACATGTTCCCAGATATATTTTAGTGATTGATCACAAAAGAATGTAGATGTTTACACTGCTGTTTTCTTTCTTAACATTCCTACCCACTTTTTTCATCCTCTCATTTTACTCTTTTTAATAGAAATTTAGAAAAAAGCAGATCCCAAGTGAAAATATAATTTTAATATTTAAAGAAATACAATTTATCATACCAGGAATGCCATCTTTGTGTTAGTTTATTCAGAATTGTTTATTTTAAATTTTCCTTCCTTAAAGACTATCTATTTGGAAGATATAAGAAGCCAAACTCTGGGTTTGAATGATGGACATTAAATCATGATTTTTTTTTTTTTTTTCAGTACCAGGGATTGAACTAAGGACCTTGCACTTATTAGGCAAGCACTTATTCCACTGAGCTATCTCTCTGGCCCTGGACATTAAACCATGAAGAAGGTCAGATCTAAACTCTAAGCCCCACCTTTCTATTTTCTAAGTTAGGGGTATAATATCTTCCATACTGGGTTGCTTTGAGGCTTAACAAGCATAATACTCTATAGGGAATGAAGCCCAGTTCTCAGTGAATCCAAACTTTCTTTCTTAATGTGCTCACATTTCTATTTCCTGTTCTTTCTCTGCTAACGTTTTAGTAAACAAGGCACCCTATGGGCTGTAGGAAGCTCACAGAGGGCATACCAGTACTCTAAGTTTTAAAGGCCAACAGTGATAGTTGGCATTGGTTAGACAGAGTGACTCCAAGAATTTCAGTTTCAGTGTTAGATTATGATATGTTCTTTTACTGATGTCCTATACTTGTAAGGCTGTGTGTCTTACAGTTCTGTGCTAAAATACTAGTATTGCTTGAGAATCAATGTGCAATATGCAAATGAGTCTCAGCTTTGTTCCAAGATTCTAAAAATTGAGCCATGAACAATTGACAAAAATATCTTTGTTGTGTGAGAGTTTAAGAATGAAAATTTTTGTCAGTTTATTAATATTATTTTTTCATATGATTACAAATTGTTAGTACATGAGTACTCATAGTACTCATAAAGTTGTTTGGACTATTCAGTAGCTACTTTGCATAGGTATTTCTTTTAGCCTAGAAGTGCTAGAAAAAAACAAAGTCATTAAGTATACTTGAAAGTTAGGAACTTTCTCTTGTTGAACTTTGGAGAGACAATAGTGACATAGATAAAAATGTAGATATTGTTAGTAGGTATATAATAACAAATGTTGAATCAAATAGTCAAAACTACATCTTGCATATAAGCATGCTATTCCTCAGGAAATCACTTCCTCTAATTAATTGTTTTTAAAATTCTATTAGTACGTGTTTGCAGTTCCTAAAGTTTATAATTATCTTTGGGAATGATTAGTTGTGCACAGCACAGCTTGTCCCTTTTTTTCTTTAATCTCTTTTCCCTTTACTCCCCCTCCCTCCCTCCTCCTCCAACTCTCTTGTTCCAATTTTCATTCTTGTTGGTATTATTTTTCTTTCTCATGTTACAGTATTTAGTGTTTATGTTAATTGAGTGATTAGGATCCTCTACATAGCACATTTTTATTATACTTGTTTCCCCTTCCCCTCCTCCTCCTTTTCCCATTGCAAGAAGTCTACTTCCTTGTTCCTTTCTATCCATTCTTTATTATTTTTGTTGTTTATAATATTTAACTCTTAATTATCCTCACAATGTAATTTAAATATCAGTATCTTCGAGAAGCCATCCCTTATTTATTTATTTATTTATTTATTTAATGTAGTTGGTACAAGGTCTTGCTATGCAGCTGGGATTTATAGTGATCCTCCTGTTTTTAGCCTCCTCAGTGCTGGGATTACAGGCATGTGCCACCATACCTAGTCTTGGTGACCACTTCAGTGCGCCCCAAGGGGTTGGTTCACACAGCATGTGGTGCGGGGATGGCACTCCAGTCCCAGCACTTGCCTAAGGAGGCGCTTAGTCTCCTGAGCTATTTTGCTGGCCCAGCCATCCCTAATTTATATCTCTTCTATTTGTATGTTTAATGAGGAGTCTGATAGACATCTAGGTTCCCAGGCCCTTTTGTGGATCCCATCATATCATTGCTTTTGTGGATATAGATGAAATGCAGATGAATTTAGCATTTATGGAACTTGGGACAATATCTTACACATTAGAGCTGCTGAAGATACTTGCTAATGAATTAATAAAACACTGAGAAGACATGTAGGTAATAGTAGGAAGTAGTGTTTACCATGAATTTGAATTGCTTTCAGGTTTACTCAAATGCCTGAAGACGATTTAGTCATCATATAAAGACCATCTAATATAGTCCTCAAATTACATCAATTCAGAGAGGCAAATGGACTGTGATCTCAGCAACTGAGGAGGCTAATGCAAAGGGATTACAAATTTGAGTCCACTCTGAGCAACTCAGTGACTCAGCAAAACCCTGTCTCAAACACTAAACAAAAAAGGGCTGGATTTGGAGCTTAGTGTGAAGGTCTTGGGTTCAATCCCCAGTACCACAAAATCAAAAGAAAAGTAAATGGACAAAAGTGAGGGTGAGGAGCAGTAGCTATTTGGTTTATAGAAACAGATAGAGCTGAACTTGCAATTCAGGATTCCTGAATTTTGTTTTTCTATACTACTTATTGGACCTGGTCATCAATAAATAGAATGTAACTGTTTTCTTTTTTTTTTAATGGACAGGATTTTCTTCAACCCTTAGACAGCCAAGAAATAGTTACCACATAGTGTATTGGTCAAAGGGTTCTCCAGAGATACAGAATCAGTAAGAGGAAATTTATTACTGGAATTGATTCAAATAGTTAGGGAAGCCAGAATGTCTAACAATCTGAAGCTTGTCTGCAAGCTTCAGAAAACAAACGAATTGGTGGTATAATTTCCTAGTCTGAAAGCTCAAGAATTGGGGTGCAGGCTGGGGAGAGAGCTCAGCAGCATCAATGCCTGCCTGGCAAGTGCAAGGTCCTAAATCCTGGGTATTAGAAAAAAAAAAAAAAAAAAAGAATTGGGGTGCTGATGGTGTCTCAATCTGTCTCAGACCTTGCTCTGACAGCAGGATATTAGTTATCTCAACTTAAGCAGACAGCAAATTCATCCTTCTTCATTTTGTTCTACTCAGATTCTCATTAGATTGGATGAAGCCTACTCACCATAGGGAAGGCCATCAGTTTTCCTTAGCCCACCAATTCGAATGAGGGTATTTCTTTTCCAACATATTATAATCCCTTAGCCTAGTGATGATAAACTCTTGGCACATGGGTTATTTTTCTTTATGAGAAAAGATGCTAATGTATGACTTTCTTTTTTCTGAGTTAAAACCTCAATATTCAGGTTAATTGAAATATGGGCATTTTACAATTAATAAGTGAGCTTTGGTTTCCATTTTGGGTGTACCTCTCTGAAAAGTTGGTCATCACTGTGCTTAATCAAGCTGACACATAAAATTAACCATTACATGTGGGTTACTTGCCTGAGGCCATCTCAGGGGAATTATGATCAATTAAAGATGGATGGAAGAAACTGTATGACACAATTTAAGATATTTTTTAAAAACCTTCAGAACACTGAAAATGAAGGCCAGCTAGATAGCTCAGCAGACTGAACTGGGGTTCAATCCCTGGCAGGCTGTGCTGGCCCTGCCCCAAGGATATGCTGTTAAGGTAATAGAGACTGGGTGTGGTGACATGTGCCTGTAATCCCAGCACTTGGGAGGCTGAAAACAGGAGGATCGCTAGGAGACCTATCCGTGTAGGAAGACCCTGTAGACCTTGTACTAAATACATAAAAAAGAGAGAAGTGTATGTCCAGAACACTGAAAATAGTTATATTCCTTTGTATGTGGTAAACTTGTTATTAGTTATGAATATTTCAAATGTCAATTTTCATTGAATTTGCTCAATTCAACTTGACTGAATAGTATCTGCCCAGGCATCATCCTAGGAAAAATACAAATGTTCCAGGAGCCTTCAGGATGCTCAAGGAGACATAGATTATATTGATAATTCTTTAACATGGCTGGGAATAATTGGCAGGAAGATAAGTATCATTTGTATTAGAATATATTAGAATATTCTTTCTCCACTTTAAAAGTTACAACAAATAATCTTAATCATACCAAATATTATGTCGAGCAACTAGAATTCTCAAGTACTGTTGGCAGATATTAGCATGATCCAGCCATTTTGGTAAATAGTTCAGCAGTTTCTTCTAAATTGTAAGACCTAGTAATTCTATTTTTTGGTATTTGCCCAAGAAATATGAAAAACACGTCAACGCAGTATGTACACTGTCTGCTATAGTTACTTTATTTATAATGATCAAAAACTAGAAATAAAATTCCCATCACTAAGGAAATAAATCAAATCATAGTATACCAGAATAGCACTAGTCAATAAAGCGATAATAGCAATCGTAGCACTAAAAAAAAAAAACCCTAAAAATATTTTGCCTAGAGAGGCCAGATTCAGATACAGACTGTATAAAGCTACGTAATGTTAGGAACAGAGAAAACCATATTATCTTGTTAAAAATCAAATTAGAATTGTACAGAAGGGAGGTGGTTATTGACTGGCAACTCTCTGGGAAGTTCCTAGATTGATAGAAATGGGTCCTATCTTCACTACAGGTGATGAGTTGATGAATAAAGACTGGCCAAAACCCATGGAACTTACAGCTAAAACTTCTTATCAGTTAAAAATCAGAATTATCTAGTGACTGATGATAACTGGATGCAAGGATCTTTTGTGCGTGTGTGAATGTGTATTGGCGATGAACTTAACATGCTAAGCAAACACTATCTCTACCCTACTTCCTTAGCCCTTCAAGAGGGCTATTAAAATGCACTGGGATTTTAGGGGGAAAAAAAACATGGCGGGGGTAGGAAGGGAAGTTCCAAGTACCAGAAACTTTCCCAAGGACTGTACGAGTAAATGTAAACGAAGGAAAACTCGGAAGCATTTTTTACAGAGCGCAGGCAGGGTACCGCGGTGCAGCTAGCAAAGAACTGCTGGCCTCTCAGGACTGCCAACCTTGGCTTGATCCCACCCCCATTCCCACCGCGCACCGAGGCCTGAGGGCTACCGCGACCCCAGCACCTCCGGCAGCCAACAGGGCCACCTCCGCCTCGGGGCTGTAGCCCGGGCAGGCTGGCGCTCGCCGGCCTCGCGCTGACGTCACGTGCGTGCTGACGTCGCTGGCGGCCGCGGCCTCCAAAGCGGGCTGGGACTCGTGGGGGGGCGCCGAGTTTGATTAGTTTGGGGTCTGCTCGGAGCTTGGCGCTACTTCTGCTGCCCGCCAGGCCCTGGGAGCGGCGCCGCGGGCGGGCCGAGCACGTCCAGCTCTCTCCCGCTGGCGGCTGGGCGGCGCTTGGCCAAAGTTGGCCCCTCGCGGGCGGGAGGCGGCGGGCGACCGGCCGCAGCCATGGAGCCCCGCAGCATGGAGTACTTCAGCGCCCAGGTGCTGCAGAAGGACGTCGGCGGCCGGTTGCAGGTGGGCCAGGAACTCTTGCTCTATCTCGGCACCCCCGGCGCCATCCCAGACCTGGAGGAAGACCAGAGCCGCCTAGCCAAGACTGTGGACGCGCTCACCGGCTGGGTGGGCTCCAGCAACTACCGGGTAAGTGCGGCAGCGGCGGGGCCGGGCACGCCCTCTCTGGCCAGCCCTTTAATCCTGGACGCGAGCGTCTGGCCGGCGGAGCTCCTAAGACGCGCCCAGAGCCTTGGCAGCACCGGGCTGGGAGGGGAAACGTGGGGTCCCGTGGCTCGCCCTCTTGGCGAGCCTGCGGTCCCGCGCGAGCCGAGGACTTACTTTCCACCACGACCAAGTTTTTCCACATTTATGAAACAATGACAAATTCAGCGGTTCCATGACACGTTGCGGAGTTATTTGGCACAGGACACTATCATTTGTTTTTTAAAGAATCACTTGATAACTTCACATACAGTAAAGGACTCTTTTAAGACTTTGCTACTGGAGCACACCATTAAGCTCCAGTTATGACCTAGGTTAGGACCTAGGGACATTTGGGTACGACTTTAAATTGAAATGACTTGTCAAATTAATCCCGTTTTAATTTTTTAAATCTTTTTAAATCTCCTGTTTCTTATTACTTTCGTAATTTTTGTATATCTGGAAAGTTAGGATCTTCGTCTCAAAAGCACCTTTAGGGCATAAGGAGGCGCGCCTGATTGCGTTTACCATTAAATCTAATGAAAGAATGCTGATCTCATATTATTTATTTGCTTTTCCTGTATTGCCTGTGAAGCAGCTGAACGTCCAAGTCTGACACCTAATTTGAAATCAGATATTATTAGGTATAGTTTTTGGTAGGAGAAAAAAAAAGATAAGGTACACGAATGAACGAATAGTTTTATCTAGAGTCAATAGTAGGCAGGTTGTCTTGTAGCCCCCCAGGGAGACCCGGTACATATATATTCAATAACTAGCTTGTTCGTAGTTGTTAGCAGTTACTTTTTCTAGTCTTCTGGTGGCAGTATTGCTTTAGAATGCTGGCCAGAACCTCTTGTGGATGAAGTGATTTATCTAAGTAATGCAGCATATCCTTACATCCAGCAAAGAGGTTGTTCTTTGAAGGGTTTTTATTTGCACAGAGAAGAAACTGTAGAAATAAGCAGATTTCATGATGCAGCCTGCTATGAGTTTTGGAATGCTTAGACTTTTTAAACAGTTTGAGAATTCACTACTTTGAGGCTCCATGACATCTTAGCTCTTTATTATTTTTTAACAGTTTGGGAAAAATTGATCTTTACTGATATCAATAGAAATATAATATCAAGAATTTTTTTTCTTTGGGAAAAACAAGGTAAGCTTACTTTTTGCTTTGTAAAAAAGGCCTATACATACATACATAACAATTGATTTGATCTTGCAGAATAACATTGTAAAGAGCTCTGGTAATGTGTGCTTACCTTCTCAAAGGAAAGGTGATATGCCACCTTGTCAGAACTGATGGCAGTGAATTGGCCTTGGCTGTTTCACTCCTCAGGTTATGCCATCACTAAATGACAGTTGGGTAGTCCATTTTGTGAAAACACCTGGCTTCTGTGATACTGTGATATCCCAATTTTTCCATAATTCATCTAAGATCGGCCTCCACTCAATGCTGTGTTTCTTGTAAGTGGTGATTGAGTTTAAAATCCTTCAGGGTTCTTACCTGTTTTACTGCACAGAATTTCCAAGTCCTCAGTAGATAATGTGGCCTGATAACTTCAGCAACCAGAAGATAACTGCTGCAGGCTCCCTCTACCTTGTCTGTACTCCTCCCAGTACCCCTGTCTATGTAGCTTACCTTCTTCAGTGTGTGCCTGGCTCATGCCAGTCCCTCCACATCAGGGTGACGTCCTTGCCCACTCACTCGCTTTCTGCTTTTTCATTCACTAATTCTTTCCTTTCCACTGAATTTGGTAGGATAAAAGCTAAAAACATTGTGAGAGAGCATTCTGTTAATATATTTGATTTTTATAAACTGAATTGCCAAGGTCAGTTTTTTGTTTTGTTTTATTCTAGATACACTAAAACATAATTAACTCATTACAAATAGGAATTTTTGAGCATACAAATGGAGTTGTACTTATTAAGTTGTACTGAACAAAATACATTTTTTTCTTTGAATTTGATATTTTATTTATTTATTTATTTATTTGTGGGACCAGGGTTTGAACTCATGACTTTGGTGCTTGCCAGGCAGGCACTTGTGCGACAGAGCTATCTCCCTGGCCCCTTGATGATATTTTAGAATTAGTGTCTTTCTCTCTCTTTTCCCTGGAAGTACTGCGGATTAAACCCAAGGAACTGCAGCCTCAGCCATTTAAAAATTTTATTTTGAGACAGAGGCACACTCAGTTACCCAAGCTGGCTTCAAACTTTTGCTCTTTCTGCCACAGCCTCCTGAGTAGCTCAGATCACAGCCATATACAGCCTTGCTAGGTCTGTAGCAGTCATTATTGTAACACACTTGAGTGCTGTTTGTGTGCTGAGTATTGTTGAAGATTCAGCTGGGAACAAGCAAGACATTCATTCCATCTCCTTTAGATATTTATTGATAACCTATTCAGTGCAGGTCCTTACTATTTCTTGCACTGCAGATGCAATAGCGAAAAATGTAAGATAACTTTGTCTTTGTGGCTTTAGATTCTACTGAGGAGAGAGGAATTAGTAGGTAAGTAAATAATATGTGTAGTGTCTTACATGGAAATAAATAAGAGGAAAAACAGTGAAGGGAATAGGTAGTGTTAGGCAGAATTTGGGTGTTGGAGTTTAAATAGTTGGTCATTAAAGACCTCATTGTCAGGGTGGCTTTCCAGGGGTTAGAGGGTGAGACCTCTGTTGTGTTAAAGTAAGATAGTCGAGTTGGGGATTATAATTTAGTTAGTAGGGTGCTTTGCTAGCATGTGTGAGGCTACAGTTTCAATCTCCAGCAGCCACCCTCTCAAATAAAGAAAGAAAGAAAGAAAGAAAGAAAGAAAGAAAGAAAGAAAGAAAGGCAGAGAGGTGTATAATTAGATCATATTAAATCAATGTAGTATGATAAAATGAAGACGAGTCTATATTTTGGTTAGTCAAAGTAAGACATTTGAGTGTCTGCATTAAACAAATGAACATAAAGGTAAATACTGCTTCAGGCAGAGGAAGATGCCCTAGTTTGAAGGTTAGAGTTTACATGAGTGAGATGTTAAGCAAGGTGAATTAAGTGGAAACAACCTCATAGATTTATTCTACATGTGGTAGAATATTAGCATATGATAGAAGTGGGTGTAGTCCTTAGTGAAGAGCGAGCTGTACATAAACAATGGAAGAAGCAGAAACAAGGGCTTGTTCGGTAGCAATGGTAGTACTGTGATGCAGAAAATTTGGGATGTGATTTGTGGTAAATCTTTTAAGATCTGTTGGATTGAGTCTGAGGGATGAGAGAAACAGGAATTAGGGACAATTACTTTGAGCAATAGGGTAGATGGTGCAGTATACTGAAATGGGAAGACCAAGAGCAGAAGTTGAGTGAAGGAGGTGAAAAGTTTGATTTTGACTTACTGGATTTGAAAAAGTTGCTTAAATTCAATGATGTGATATTACACATTGACATTTGGGGTTTTGAGTTTGGCTCTGGTATTTGACTTTTGCTAAGGTGTCTTGTGATTTCAGGAGTATGAAAAATTCTGAGTGGTATGTATTACTAGTGATAAAAAATTGTCCACATAGAATGTAGTTAAATATGATAACCACCGTTTTTTTTTTTGTTTGTTTGTTTTTTGTTTTGGCTTTTTGAGACAGGGTCTCACTGTGCAGTTCAGGCTGGCTTTGAGCTCACTTTTGTAGCCCAGGCTGGTCTCGAACTCACAACGATCCTCCTGCCTCAGCCTCCGAAGTGCTGGGATTACAGGCGTGAGCCACCACGCCCGGCTATAACCACCGTTTTTAAAAAAATTTATTTCTTTTTTTTTTTTTTCTTGTTTCAGAACTTTTGTTTGTTTGTTTATTTTAATGGCTGGCTCAGCCTGCCCCTGAGGGCAGGGCTGGTACAGCATGTGGTGCCTGGGATCGAACTGCGGTCCCTGGAGCCGCCTAAGCTTTCCTAAGCAAGCAGGCTCTTTAGACCACTGAGCCATCCTGCCAGGCCTGATAACCACCATTTTAAAGAGTCTTTAGTGTTAGGTACTATCTCAAAGGCTTTTTTGCATTATTTCATTTGATCACTAAAATGGTTTAGGAAGTCAGCATTATTATTTTCTTTCTTTTGTACAGGGAAGACATAAGTATTGTATATTAGGTCACAGATTTAGTAAAAGAGAGTTTGAACCTAGCAAGCTTAGGATGCCTATATTCCTTTCCTGTTTTCAACTTTTGTAAAGTTTTCAGCACTACTTGTCATCTCTACTTTCACTTTGTATACTGGGAGGATTAGTAACATTTATATTCTGTCTATAGCCGTAAAACTAAGCCAATGCTAAACATGGAGAAGCAGTAAATAGCATTTATATTGTAACTGTGTAGTGCTATGCTAAGTAATGTACTAAGATTTCACATCTTTTCTTGGAATCCAAAAATCACAGCCCCTTTGACATTCTTGTGGCTTGTGCTACCTAACATCAGCGTCACTTAAATTGTATTTCCTTTAAGTAATTACTTTCTTAAATACTTTATACCATTTTAAAAAATTTATTTATTTATTTTAAAGAGAATATATTTATTGGGGAAAAAAAGTACCTGTCTTACAAGAGGGGGGCCCTGAGCGGGTGGTCCCAGGGAAAAAATCATTTATTTATTTGATATAGGGTCTTGCTATGCAGCTCAGACTCATAATCATCCTTCTGTCTCAGCCTTCCCAGTGCTGGGATTACAGGCGTGGGCCACCATACCAGGCTTCAGTGGCTGGCTAGTCCAGGGCCTGCACAACATGTGGTACAGGGATTGAACCTGTGTCCTTGCGCTTGGCCAGTCAAGTGGTCAGACCACCAAGTGAGCTCCCTGGCCTTGTATACCATTTTTTAGTTAGGGGGAAAAAAAAAGTGAGGTTTATTTATTCATTAAGTTATGTGAGTCTTGCCCCTCACTTTTACTTGCAAAAAGGGATGACCATTTAAAAAATGTTTTTTATTAAGGGCTGGTCAGTTAGTTCAGGGAACTAAAGCACCTGCTTAGGCACAGTGTAGCAGCCCATCCTGGTGTGCCATGCTCTGCTGGCCCTGCCCCCCAGGGCATGCTGAGAAGGTGATTGAACTGGGTGTGGTGGTACGCGCCTGTAATCCCTGCACTTGGAGGGCTGAAAACAGGAGAACCACTACAAGTCTGATCTACATAGTAAGACCCTGTAGAGCCTGTAGAATGTGTAGACCCTGTACTAAAATACATTAAAAAACATAAAAAAAATACATTTTCCCTTCATAGTACTACCTTATAAATAGGCCTGAAAATTTTCCAAGTCAATGATTTTCAATCCTGGCAGGTTTAGTATCCTCTTTTAATATCTCCTTTATAATCCTGAAATTAAAAAATATATATATCCAATATATATAATTTTTAAAAATTCATACAATTTCCTAATTGTTAAAGGAAAATTATACATAATTTATGAGATAAAAATATAATCTTTCCTTAGTATCAATAGGGAATGATTTCAGAGCCTGCTTTCTATAGGGGTCAAGTCCTTTATATAAAATATAGTAACTGTATATAATACCTGATAGAATGTAAATAGCATGTACTGTCTATGCAGTGATCGGGAGCCTTTTAGAAACAAGTGCCCAATCTGCAGTCCCAAACCTATTGATTTCTTGCTCAACCAACACTGCAGTTAAACCTGAATACCAAGGTTTTAGTTTAGAAAAAGACAACTCATATATTAACATCTTTTGTCTTACAAGAAAAACAACACACATGCCATTGGTTTACCACCGCTGGCTTAGGTTATAATGACAGGGAAAAATTCTGCAGCTCTACAGTACAGATTTTTTTTTTTTTTTTTTTTTTTTTTTTTGAGACAGGGTCTTGCTTTGTAATGCAGGCCTTGAATTCACTGTGTAGCTCAGGCTGGCCTTAAACTTGTGGTCATCCTCCTGCTTCAGCATCCCAAGTGCTGGTATTACAGGCATGCACCACCATGCTTGGGTGGACCTGTTATTATTATTATTTTATTATTTATTTAAATATTTTGCTCCTCAGGTTGGATGAATCTGAGGATATAGGACCCATGGATAGGGGGAACCCATTGTACTAACATGTGTAAACATGCTAGCCTGACTAGCCAAGTGGACCTAATGATAATCACATAGCTACAGCAGTACATGCGATTGCCTGAATGCTTCCACTACCACTTCAGATTACTATGGATGTGTGGTTGCTGATGATTCAGACTTCACAAGTGACTTCATTGGTTTTTTAGGGATACTGGAAATTGAACTCATGACCTCACACTTGGGGGCAGGTGTTGTGTTGCTGAGCTATATCCCCAGTGACATTACTGTTGATGATTGTGCAATTCTGATCCTCAGTTCTTTGATATACCAATTTAAGAGTTTAACCATCTCATGTGACATTCACTTCATTAAGAATTTAACTCTCCTGTATTCCCCCTTGATTGATCTGAATATTATCATTAGTTGTACTATTATATACATTCTTAATTCTTTTTATTTTTTTCATTTGTATGTATTTGATACAGGGTCTTACTAAACAACTTGGACCCGTACTGATCCTCCTGTTTTCAGCCTCCCCAGCACTGGGATTATAGGCATGTACCACCATGCCAGACTTAATTGTAGCCTCCACGCATCCTGGGGGTCGGGGCAGGGCTAGTGTGGCATGCGGGACAGGGTCTTTTTATTTTTATTAGTACATGTTTGCAATATATAATGATTACATTCATTTGGGGAAGTTTGTACATGTACATAACATATCTTAATTTTCTTTTTGTGGAACTGGGGATTAAACTCAGGCCCTTGCATTTGCCAGGCAAGTGCTTATTCTACTGAGCTATCTTCTCAGCCTCATATCTTAATTTTTATCCCTTTACCCTTTACCCTCTTTTCCCTTCCACCCCATTTCTTTGTTCCCTTATCCTTTCAAAAGGTCTGTCTCCCCATTTCCTATTACCTTTTATTTTGCTGTTTATGTTTGTGTTTCTCATATAAGAGAAACCATGAAATATTTAAACTTGTATACCTGGTATATTTCACCTAACATGGTCTCAGTGTGCATCTTTTTTTTTTTTTTTTTGCGGGACTGGGGTTTGAACTCATGACTTTGCGCTTGCCTGGCAGACACTTGTGCCACGGAGCTATCTCCCCAGCCTCTTTGTGCATCTATTTTACTAATTACTCAACTTTGTCTCTTATGCTAGAGTGTGTAAATTCTATTCTGTTAAGTACTTTGTTTTCTTTAACCATTCCTCTGCTGATGGACATTTAGGCTGCTCCCAAGATTTAGCTATTATGAATTGTGCTGCTATAAATATGGGTTTGTATTTATAGTTGTCGTAAGATGTCTTTTAATTCTTTAGGGAAGATACCGAGGGTTGAATGCAGTTTCTGATTTTAGGGGTTTTTTTTTGTTTTGTTTTGTTTTTTGGCAGTACTGGGGAATCGAACTTGAGACCTTGTGCTTGCCACACAGGAGCTTATGCCATTGGGCTATCTCTCCAGCCCCTAGTTTTAGTTTTAGTTTTTTGAGGGCTCTATATATTGATTTTCATGGTGGTTTTACTAATTTACCCCCTGCAACATAGACAAGTTTCTTTTTCTGTGTATCCTCTCCAGCATTTGTTATTGTTTGATTTTTTTTTTTCCTTTTTTTTTTTTTTTTTTTGTATTTTAGGGAAGGTACTGCAGGGTGCTCAGGGTCTCACTACTAGATCAGACTCATAGTGATGCACCTGTTTATAGTCTCACAAGAGCTGGGGTTACAGGTGCATGCCACCACACCCAGTCTCAATTGGCATCTCAGTGTGCTCTGGGGGTGGAGCGGCATGGCAGGTTGTTATTGTCTGATTTCAGGTTTTTAAAAAAAATTTTAATGGGCCGGGGAGATGGCTCAGTAGAAGAAGCTCTTGCTTGACAAGCACAGCATCCTGAGTTCAATCTCCAATATCACAAATAAATAAAATTTAGGGTGGTGGCTTCCTTTGCAAGTATGGCCAAGATTAAAACTCAGAATCTTCACGGCTAGAAAAAGGAAGAGTTGTTGAAACAGCTGTCACAGCTGCTTGTCACCAGAGTGATGGGCAGTGCAGCATCCAAGCTCTCCAAGATCCGAGTTGTCCACAAATCCATCGCCCATGTTTTCACTGTCATTAATCAGACACAGAAGGAAAACCTCAGGAAATATTATAAGGGCAAGAAGTACAAGATCCTGGACCTGCAGCCCAAGAAGACACGAGCCATGCGCTGCCGACTCAGTAAGCACGAGGGGAAGCTGGAGACCAAGAAGCAGCAGTGGAAGGAGAGGCTGTACCCTCGGCACAAGTTTGCTGTCAAGGCTTGAGCAGCTTGACAGTTAACTCAAACTCTGAAAAAGAAAATTAATTGTTCTGATGGCTGGATATGTTAAGAATTTCTTGATGTATTTATGGCCATTTTTACTTGTTCTTAGAAGTGTCTGCTCATTTCAGTTGACTTTTTTTTTCTTTATTCTAGAATAGACATTAGTCCTCTGTTAGAAGAATAGCCAACATTTTTTTTTTGTCCCATTTTGTAGGTTACTCAGGTTGTAGGTTTCACTCTGTTGGTTGTCCTTACTCTGTTGAATGTTTTTGATTTGATATAATCCATTTTGTTGATTCATGTTATTTCTTGTACAATTGGGTTCTGTTCATAAAGTCCTTGCCTATGCCTACATATTCAAGAGTTTTACCTATGTTATTGGTCTTATTTAAAACAAATCTATTCCAAATATCTGTGTCAAAATTGTGTAACTGCTTATATTACATTGTATGGAAAGTTATTAGAATATCAATTGATGGTCAGAAAATATCATTTCCAAGCTAAGTCAAAGATATTTGATATTTAGAAAGCCAGTTATGATAAGCTCAAGTACCTATGTTATAGAGTAATAGTATCACAAAGCTTTTCTGCTGGAGGATTAAGAATGTAAGTTAACAGACCAAAAATTGGAGAAAAAGAAGGGCTATAAGGATAGCCAATATTTTGGCCCTAGCCCTTCAAGGTCAATAAGGACCCAGGATATAAGAGAACCTGTGCTGTAATATCCTATAACTCAGAGGTGTCCCAAATTTTCTGGTCAAGGAGATTATGGGACCTCCGAGGAAAGGGATGAATGAACTATAGTGTGTCTAAACAGAGTCATCCAGAGAAAACCATTCTGTCAGGCTTTCACAGAAAGCAAAATGGCCAAGCAATGGCTGTGACTCATCCCGAAGGCTGACACTAACAACAGTTCTACAAAGTACTGTCTATGGTCCCAAACTTAATCCTGAGGGGATTTGACTGTGGGAGATACAAAAAAAAAAAAAAGAATGTTTTGTTATACAGGTCTTGCTTTGACTTGCCCTTGACCACCCAGCAAGAAAAAAAAAAAGATGCTTAATTACAATGCATGAAACGCAGAGCTAGATTGGTGAGATGAGCTTTAGGAGGCTTAGATTCAATAGCCTCCAACATTACAAGCTTCACTGCTGGCCCACTGCAATTGCAGAACATATGACTGTGTATGTATCTACTTCCTCTTAGTCCAAAGAGAAGTATATTCTTTTCCTTTTT
>PVJA010032090.1:0-12581 GCA_004027025.1 Myocastor coypus
GCGGCGGGTGCACAGGCTCAGCTCCCAGAGGTGGGGTTTCTTTAAAGTTTTGAAAGAGAAACAAAATTTTTAATATAGAATAGTCTAAGAAGTCAAAATATAATTAAAATAAAAATGAAATGAAAAATTTGGTCAAAGATGTTGAGCTGTTTACAACTGATCAAATGCAAAACCTCCAATTAGTTGACAAGAAGGTGAGAAAGTACAATATGCAACACAATTGTAAGCATGTTTGGGTGTTGCTATGAATGCAGAAAAAGTGCCTTTTGGCTGAAGGAATGCCATCAAGTGATGAAGAAAAACATGATCATATATGATTAATTCATTTAATCAAACATACTGAAATGGTAGATTCATTGCATTAACTCGAGAAATTTAGAAGAGCTACATGACTCAGCGGGGGCTCATCTATCACTTTGTAGATATCCCGAGCCTGTGCAAGAGGCCGGCACAGAGATAGAGAGGCTTCTATGCCTGCCCTAGAGTCGGTATTCTGCTC
Organism: Myocastor coypus; assembly: GCA_004027025.1. Classification (NCBI taxonomy): domain Eukaryota; kingdom Metazoa; phylum Chordata; class Mammalia; order Rodentia; family Myocastoridae; genus Myocastor; species Myocastor coypus. The sequence goes on from PVJA010032090.1 coordinate 500, forward strand.
CCAATACATGGAGGCAGAGAAGTTTGCTCCTCCCCGCTTTGCTCTTGTTTCTTTCGCTTTCTTCTGGCCCTCAGCATGTCGCTCTGTCTTGAAGGCAGCTGATTATCAACTAAAACCTCCACAAAATATGAGCGAAATAAATTATTCCTTCCTTGTTTTAGGAATGAAGTTTTTTGTCTCATCAATGAAGAAATCAAGTAGCCAAGTACATAGCCACGACAAATATATTAAATTAATGTTGATTTAATAACAGCTTTTAGAAAACCAATAAGGACAACACTAAAAAAAGGGGGCTCTGCAGATATTTTGTAGATATAAATTAAAATTTTCTCTTTCAAAAAATGTAAAAAATTTGGAATTTCATATCTATCATTCCAGCTAAGCAGGTATGCCTTATATAATTTTACATCAAACATGCAATTGCAATTTTCTTTAGTTACATAAGAACCACAAATTGGTCATATGCTGGGGCACTGTGACCTCCACTAATTCCACAAGGCTCAGGTTCTGTGCCATATTTCACTGACATTAGTGAGTTGAAATCTGTAAATAGTCATAGTGAAATATCTAGAAAAACTTTACATATTTTAATCAAAGAATGTCTAACTCATTGGTAAAAGAAGAAATTATACAGGATGTTATGAAATATTCAGAACAGGAAGCTTATAAAAGATAAATATATCAAATTTTGTGGAATAAATTCAACGTGAGAATAAATGAGAGCTGGCATAGCCGATTATTTATACTTAGAAAAAAAAAATCACCCTTGCACCAAATACAAACACAAGAGTAAAAACGATGAAGAAAGCCTAGTAACATCATACATGTTAGTCCCTATTTTTCTGACTATACCACAGATGAGTTCTAAGAAAAGTTACATATAGTACCTACTAGATCAAGGTAAACTGATTTTGCCTTCCTTCACAGAAAAATAACTGAAGCAAATCATTATGAAAGCCCCTGGCTGCTTACCAAGTGTCAGTCACTGCATCAGGACTACTCTGATGTCTGCCCAGTTGGAGGTATGAAATGCTAGAGATTTTCTTACTGAGGTTGTCTCCATCAACACTTCATCACAGAGAGATCTTACAAACTTGGAGATGACATATTTTGTCCTGTAAATTTTGCATTGTAATATACTAGAGTACTATAGATGTTGAATCAAAATATCCCAGGGAAGAGCATCAGTCGCATGTGATTTTCTATCTACACTTCTAAAGTCTTGAGTCCAAGCCCTCGAGTTGGTTCCATATGAAAACCATGAAGAAGAATAATCAATTTCTCACATCTCTCTTAGTGTCTGTTGGCTTGCTGGTGAACTTTGATACCCTTTGGATGAAAGAATCATTGTATCTTCATCTTTACATGGTATCTGCCATGGATATTAGTGTCCAAGTTTCTCCTCTTTAAAAAGCCAACAGTATTTCTACAGAAAAGAGACAGTGTGATACTTATCCTTTATGTGTTTATTCTAGTTAATACTGTGGGGTAAAAGAGGGTGAGAAAATAATTGAAAGAAAAACAAATGGTGAAAATAGAGCATCTGCAAATGAGAAGCAACCAAGAGTTGGGGCAATCAAGGAGAGCAGAAAAGGGTAGGGGATGAAGATAAAAGAAAGCATTAAGATGTACTACATAGGGCCAAGGAGATAGCTCAGCAGTCTTTGCCCCTACCAGACAGATGCAAGGACCTGGATTCAGTCCCTGTTACCACATGCTGTGCCAGTCCCATGAATGAGCAGCCACCACAACTTGGTATGGCAGCACATCCCTATAATCCCGGCAAGGAGGAGGCTGAGACAGGAGGATCACTGTCAGTTGGAGCTGTACAGTGAGTCCCTGTACCAAATAAAGAAAGGAAGAAAGAAAGAAAGAAAGAAAGAAAGAAAGAAAGAAAGAAAGAAAGAAAGTGTACTATGTACATATGTCAACTCCCTATGACAATTATAATCATTAGGTACTACAAATGTGTAATAATAAAAACATAAAAATGATAAAAGGGATATTTTACTGGGTCCTATTCTAATGGTCTGATTTTTAATGAGCTTACTTCTTTAGGTTCTATCTCCAAATAATATCACACTCTAAATTACTGGTACTTAGGTCTTTAAATGGCAAATTCAATGTGGTAGCTCCTTATTTTTCTTCAGAAATGAGACTATTAAAAATCCACACTATGTGTCATTTGTCAAGTTTTATATAATCCAAGAGGAGAGTGTATAATGCTGTAGCCAAGTAATATTTATATGCAATTCAGTCATGTAGAACATTTATATAATTTTATAACTGAACAAAAGAATAGCAAGGACAAGCCAGACACAAAAATAAACTAAGCATCATGTTAGTATTTATATCTAGTGAGTTCAGAAATGTTTGTAATGTCCATTTTTTGACCCCAGGAGGAAAAGCAGAGACCTGTTCCATGACCTGGTTCTTGCATCAGAATTGTTTATTCTATAAATTCTCCAAAGCCTGGAAATCGGCTAATTTTTACTTCTCAGAACAGCCAAGTTTATTCTGGGTGGTTTGCACCAGGCTTTCTGCTTCGTGGCACATTTCTGTGAGCTTTGCTTTTTCGCTTGATTGATCAGATCCCACCTTTCAACCATGATGCATATTTATTACTGCAAGAATTCTCTGAATTTCAAATAGTTGGGTGTCATTTTTCTGCTGCCAGTCTTACTCTGCCGAGTTTTCCTGTGTGAACATGCACCATGTTTTAGTGGTCTGGATGACTTGCAACACTGCTTACTGAAAGATGGTCTGCTCCTTCACACTGCTTCTTTTTTTTGTGAGTGGAACGAGTAGTACCTGATTTGCTACTCCTCTTCTGTCTTGTTTCTCTCAGCCTGGAGAAAATCTCCTTGAGGACCAGATAGAGTGCAAGGAGGCAGAATCTGTGGCTGGCTTACTTGATAAGAAGCTGGCTATAATAACATCTGTACCATGCTTGTCTTCTGCAGGACTTGGAGCAGATATCTTGGCAGCCTTTCTAGAAGATTATGAGCTGCATAACTCCTGAGCTATATGTTGAGCTCTACCAGAAACTTAGCCACCATCATTCTGTCTAAGTTCACACTACCACAAGATGGGATGAGTTATACTATTGATTAATGTTTGGGTTTATATAGGTACTGCTTCCAAAACCAGAAGCACTGAAAAAACTGTAATATATGTTTGGATGATTAACACCTGTCTTGTGTAATTAGATGCATATCATTGGTGCCCTGTGTGCAGGTTTAAATAAGGATTGTTGAGGGAAATTTTTTCAGCAGATATATAATAAAACAGAATTTTTCAAGCATATCATATCATGGCTTAAGACCGATATGAATCTTGTGCCTTTATTTCAAATTTTTGACTGAGAGAGATACTTAATAAACAATCCTTATTCATTTATAGCTATTGCAAACGAAGAGTTAGTATGCCTATGAAGCACTGAAAACACTAGGTGAAGGGAGCCTCCTGCAGAAAGGAGAAGCCTATAGTTTTAGTGCCCTGTCCTTCTACCAAGACAGTTAACAACTGAACCTATTCTCTACAATGTGCAAAAGTATTTGTGCACGGAAGGAGTGAACGGACTTTGACCTTCTTGAGCGTCAAGATCTGTCTCTTCTCCAAGAAACAATTCACATTATATATATTAAACATTTTTTTTAGCTAAAATAGTTTATTTTATAAAAGACATTTCTAAATCATCCATAATATGATACTATTGATAAAGCACTTCTTTAACTATAATTGAACAGTTTTACCTGATCATATACTATACATGTCTATGTTCAGAAACTTGAAACGTCATGATAAAAATGGATTTAATTTCATACTGATACCTTTTCAGTCAGGATAGTCTGATTGTCTAAACAGCAGTGCTGTGAGAGGAAGTGAACTTTAAAAAAATGCAGGATAATGTCTGATAAGACACTGTTATTTTGTATTCTTGTAAGGTAGTAATGGTAAGAAAGTAAGAGAAAGTACATTAGCAGTATAAGGAAATTTTAGAAAATTTTGCAGAGTACCGTTTCCATTGTAATGGTGATAAATCATTGACACACATGCTGCAGCAAGCTGTATGCTCCTTTTGAAAGTTCTAAATGTTTTGCTATCACTGCTTCAGAATATTGGACACTTATAATAATATGCATATGCATTTATTACATAGGATACAAATAGCGACTCTCCTTCTCCATGGAAATTGAGTTTCAATATGCACTATGAATCCTCAACAATACAAAGAGGAAAGCTGTAATGTTGCAGTTCATATGCACAGAGTATTTACACATGTTAAGGTGCATGTTCAGATGCTCCCCAAAGTTTCATACAGAAATCAGTGGCACTTTTTCAGAGGTGGCTGAATCTACAGTGTGCAATGTTGGAATTCACTAAAGGGGCAAGGCTAGTTTCAGAGACACTAGCATTAAGGGCATGAGTGCCCCCTGTGCTAAGTAGCCTGGATAGGATAAAAGGTGGAAAAAGACACCCTCGAGTTCCCTCGTTGCCTTCTCTGCCTTCTTCTACCAGGAACTTTGTTTCCCTGGAGGCAGTTGATTATGTGCTGCAGCATCTGCAAACCTGTCTGCTCTTCGCTTGTACATGTTGGTTATTTTGTCTTAGCAATGAGAAAGCAGCTAAGAGAATGGTAACTGAATCAGGGAAGCCTATTGATTTCCTCAGTTATTTATTTATTTATTTATTTATTTATTTATTTATTTATTTATTTATTTATTTATTTATTGTCTTTTTGAGACAGGGTCTCACTATGCAGTTCAGGCTGGCCTTGGGCTCACTTTTGTGGCCCAGGCTGGTCTCAAACTCACACTGATCCTCCTGCCTCAGCCTCCCGAGTGCTGGGATTACAGGCATGCACCACCACGCCCGGCCCTTCCTCAGTTATTTATGACGAAAACTTCCAAAAGACTTTCTTCTATCTTTATGAAATATATAGTACAATATTGTCACAAAAACACTACACTTTCAGTAAAAGGACTTGCCCACAACTACAATTTTGTACCTATTACCCAACATTCCTTCTACTTCTTGTATTGACTATTGTTTACTTACAGATACATACCGATAATCATTAAATTCATAATTAGCTACAGTAAGAATTTAGTAATAATATTTAATGATAACGAAGTAACAATTTACTCTAATAAAGACAATTTCATCACCATTCAAAACAGCCCTTTATTCTCCCACTATTCAATTGTTTCTATCATTTTAACTGCATTTCAGTGTTATTTTACTACCTACATTAACCAAACCACAGTAAGTCAAACCATGCTACCATAAGCTATTTACTAAGACCATCAGAACATTTCTATTTTTGAAAGATTACCAAACATGACACCACATTCAAGGGCATTTGTACTGAAGAAATTAAATAGAGCAGATGGATTTTATATTTATGTAACATAAAATCTTTAAACATGGTGTCTTTTTATTGAGTTAATTGTCTGTTCCCTTAATTGTATATATTGGTACAATAGTAAACATATCATAAAATCGGAAGCTATGGACTAACAACAACTTGTTGGAGTTCTTTTGGCTACAACACAAATATTTGTTTTACTACATGTCTGCCTACATTTTAGTTTTAAATAATTTGTTCCAACTCAAAAAATTTGTTCTAGATTTCAATGAAATTTTAAATGGTGCTACATAATGAGTACCATGCCCTGTTTAACCATCTCTGTTCCATATTGATGGCTCTTGGCTGCCTGTGCATGTATTTATGTTTCAGTGCATGCTGTATCTCCTGTTTTTGTAAACCACCTGTGCCGGTTCTTGGCTTGATATTGTGTTATATATAACATTTTTTAAAGTAGTCAGGCCTCTCCTCAGATAATTCTGTTTAGCCACTGATTTTTATTTTTCTTGTCACAGGTATATCCTGGACTTAGATATTTTAGTGATCTTTTGAAAAATGTCTAGAAAATGCAATTAGTATTAAATAAATTCAGTCTTTAGAACTAATCCAAAATTTCTACAGCAGGTATCATTGCAAACATGTAGGAGAATTTTCTTTTTTTTTTTTTTTTCATGTAGGAGAATTTTTGTTTTTCTTTATCTCACTAAACTTAGGGGCTGTTGCAATTTACGGGTTTTAAAATATTTTTTAAGAAAGTACTGTCTTAGTTACTTTTTACTATTTGCTGGGACAAATACCTGACACTCAAAATGAAGGAAGGAGAGGTTTATTAGTTCACAGTTACTAGAGGTTGAGTCCATATTCAGCTGGCTCAAGGTTGAGTAGAACAGGGAGGACAGCATCCAGTTCATGGCGACAGAACAGCAACAATCGCGACAAAGGCAACAGGACAATCCGGGGAGCAGAGAAGAACAACACGTGTCAGTGTCTCTGTCTCTCTTTAAATTACATTAGGCTCTCTGCCTTGCCTCTGTGCGATAGGCTACACTCAAAATCCTAGAAGTACTTAAAACACATAATCCCAGGGATCATAAATCAAATCTCAAACTCTAGAACCCCAATCCCACCCCCTGTTCATGACTCATGAGGCTTTGGGCAGACAGCTAAACATAAACCATAACAAGTACATATTAGAATTAAAGCAAAAAAATTTCATATGATGCAGAATTTGACTTAACACACTAATCTGAGTTTGGCATTATTTGCTGTCTTCCAATCAGTTATTCATATTAACAGTTATATGCATGTAAAATTAGAAAAAGAAAGAAAAAGAAAATAAATGCATAAGAGGTTAAAGAGAGAAAAAGCACAAACAACTGAAAAATAGGAGACAAAACAAATTGAGTATTATCTGCTCCTTGCCACAGATCACCAGAAATCCACAGTACAGTGGTGCAAACCATCCTGTTTATCTACCTAGATAAAACTCTTCCTCCACTCCCCCTCCTGTCCTTCTCCTCAACTGAGTAATTCCTTTAGGATAATTTCATTCCGTTTTTCCCAGTATCTATGATACTCTTCAGATTTCATTTTTTTCAGGTTCTCACAATCTATATACAACTGGATTCTCTAAATACTCCTTGTGAGTAGATAGTAGGTACTGTTTTCTACATATGTTCATGGTTTATTTGATTTTCTTAAACTTTATCAATTTCATGCAGTAGACCTCTGAGTCATTTGTACATAATTAGGCTTTGCCTGGCTATTCAAACAACGAGTGGATTATAAAGACATTTACACAACATAATGAGTTGACAAGGTGTCTCTGCAAATGGCTTTCTATAATGCATTGCTTTGCAAGCATCTAAGTTGTGCTAATTTTATTATTCAATCATTTCCCTTGTTACCTATTACCGTTGGCAGCTACTCCGATGCTCATCTCTTTCCAATCATGTGTTTAGTGTTATAAGATGCCAGTTAGAAAGACATATTTTTGCTTCTTTTCTGAAATGAGAAAATGAATTCAGATGATATTTTTTGAAAAAAGTTATATGAGACCTTTAGGTTGTTTTTCAGGAACTTTATTTTCTTGAAGACAGAACTTCAGTGCACTTTACTTTCCTCACACACTTCTGCATTCATGCACATAAACACACATTCACTCATGAACTTGAATTGTGCTTTGTGAGGCAACTGAAAATTTCCCACCCAGACATTTAAAAGTCTTTCTTCAGTTCCCAGTGGGTGACAATAGGCTTCCTTTTCCTTTCGGAAGGTGATTGTGATCTAGAGTGGATAAATTGCTCAGGGATTCTTTTCTCTGCTTGTATTTCTCTGTGAAAGTTAAAGATATTACTTCAGTGGGCTGGGGAAATTGCTGAGGGGCACAAGTGCTTGCCTGGAAAGTGCGAGGGCCTGAGTTCAATTCCCAGTTCTGAAAAAAAAAAATAAAAGGAAAATATATTACTCAGTGTTCTTTGAGCACTGAGAGTCTAATTGGCTGAAGAATTATAAGTCACTTATTATCATAAATTTTTATAAGGTCCCAACTGACTTTATAATCAATGTCACAGGGAAAATTTGGAGGAACATACCTCTTAGATCTGCAGATGTGGTCATTTTCCAAGACAATAGCATACTAAATTCTTAGGAAGAAATCCAGTGGCAATTCATGGATGATGTCTTATACTGTAAAAATGTTGTAACTGAACAGTTACACCCAAAGACCAATTTTGAAGAATGAATTACAACAGTTCTTATTTCCAGCATAACCACTGGACAGCACATTGATTTGCATAAGTAGATTATTCACCTTTCCATGTTGACTGTCTTTTCTAGTTTTATCATTTTCTGCTTGCATTATGTGATGTAGTGGGGAGACACTAAACTTTATTTTTTTAATAAGACAAAAAGTAGAATTTAACAATATTCAGAAAATTAATTAAATATTAATTAAAATTAAATTAAATATTTTAAAATAATATTACAAAACTCAAATCAAGTTGTAGGTCAAACTTAGAGACCAGAATGTAGTGGATCATATGTATGAACCTTAAGTCAGCTCTGAGTATTTGCATTGTGTTTGATTAGGTTAATATATACAAAGATATCAACTGAGAAAAAGTTTCTATGGTAACAAAGAATTACTAAGAAAAAAGCATAGCATAAATACTGAAAAGGAAAATATATGACCGGAAATTCTAACAGTTTGAGGATAGGGTATCATACAAAGTTCTAGTATGTCATGGACATGGATGAGACACTAAAGTTTAAATATATCTAGTAGTCACATATTAGTAAATATGGAATACTGGAAATATCATGCCTGGGCCATATTTTACATGCTTTGAAAAAGTAATATTAAAGCTTTTAACAGATAATTGACTCTTAATGCTAGACACATAAGAAAAAGATGTATATGTAGAACTGAATTAAATATAAAATAGAAACAATACTATGTGTTAAGAATAGTAAATTCCTGATTATTAGAAATCTATTGTCTTCTGTGATATCTAAAATATCTCCAAGGTTATTAGCATCTTTAATAGAGCAGTACAGTGGATTGCCAACTAGTGGTCCACTTGTTACACCAGCATGAATTGCACTAGCATGGAGGAAGTTATGGGAGGCCCACCTGAGGATTGTTGCAAGCAGTGTAGGAGGCAGAACTGGAGAAGCTGTAGGGGACGCACTTAGCGAGGCTGTTTGGAGAAGCTGTTGGCAGGCTCTAGGAAGTTGTTGATTCTGCTGCAGGATGCTGAAATTATGGTGTTCCTGAGAAAACTGACTATTCTCATTGGAGGAGGAACTCTGCATCCTGTTATCACTGATGGTTCACTTTGGGGGAGCTCGCATTTACTTTTGGGATGGGCTCACCTAAAGCCTCTCTTCCTGGCTATGGAGTTGAAGATGGTGCACGGCTCAGTCACCTAGAGAAGCTGGTCATACTGGCTTTCATGAAGGGAACTCAGTTTTCCTCAAGGTTGGAGGAAATAAGGATCTCACTGTTGTTGTGAATGGCTGACATATCTTACAGGGAAGTCTGTTCCTTACTTTGAGCATTGTTTACTGGCTTCAGTGCAGATCCTTCATTCTGCTGGCACAGACTTTCTAGATTCCACCATTGACCTTTGGGCCTTCCCGGACCAGATCCGTGAAGCAGCCCTGAGACATTGTTTTGAGCTCTTGGCCTCTAGTTGGACTCGTAGGAGGCACTCTAGGATTTCAGCTGGATTCATGCAGGACATTATCAAGGCATCCAGGCCCTCAGCTGGATATGCCTGCCTGTCAAGTATAGAGCCCTGAGTTCAATCTCCAGTACAGAAACCAAAATCATATAAAACATATCTCATGTATTGTTCTTGCAAAAGGAGAGAGAGAAATAAAATAATCTTCAAAATCATCTTTATTTTTTAGTTTCTTAAATTTTAAAAACATTTCCAAGTAGGATGAGAAAGATATCAAAAACACATACCTAGTATACTGTTGTTTATCTTTGAATGTGGAAACCATCATATAAAAATGAATGACAATGACCTTAGCTACAATAGCCATGATAGAAATAATTATGTTAGATTCCTTAAGTTATGAAGCAGAAAGCTTGCTAAGATGTTTAAACATTAAAACATTGCTAAAGGTTATGTTTCTAGTACTGGAAATGCATAAGGAAGCCATTAACAGGAACCATGGAAACTTAATAATGTGAAAAAATGAACATACATTTTGTTAGCTTTGAATTTGAGTTTCAAGTGCCAATGAGTCTTGATATGCAGCTTCCCTTGCCAACATTATGGTCAAGAGATAAAGACTGAAGAAAATTCTTTTATATTATTCAATTAAACTTTGTTGTTTGAAAAAGAAAAAAAAAACAATAACACAGAATTTCAAAATGAAATAATAGGAAATTAACAATGGTTAATATATTGTTCAGCATTTTCTTTAAAGTAGTTTGGATTATATAATATAGGCATGCAAAACTGATCAAACAATATAAGCACGAACCATTTTCTTCAATGATCTAAATTATTAGTATAACTATCTTAGCTATCTTCATTTTCCCCTCTTCTCCTTTGCCCCATTCTGTTCTTTCCTTTTCAGAAGTTTCTTTCCTTCACATTGTCTATAGTAGAGTTTGGATCTTATTTACTTTTTCAGCCTTATACTTAGAGACAATATGATGTTCACACATGTGTCTGATTTTTTACTTATGAATATGGTGTCTAGTTGCCATCCACTTATTTATAAAAGCCTTGAGTTTATCCTTCTTAAACTGAGTAGTATGCCATTATATAACATTACCTCAGTTTTTGGGTTTTTAGGTTGTTTCCAGGGTTTACTTAAGACAATTTCTGCTATGGTAAGCATGCATACACATACATTTCTGCCATATAACCAACAGAGTGAAAAGAAAATCCATCAATTTGGAAAATATTTGACCAGCTGTCCTCCTGATATAGGACTTATATCTAGAATATATAAAGAATTGAATAAAATTAGGACCCCAAATTCAAAGATCCAACAATGTGCATCTGAAATAAATACATGCATTTCACATAAAGAAATATATGTTCAATTTTAAAGATCATCTGAGAAATGTGAAATAAAACAACACTGAGATTCCATATCACCCCAGAAAGCATGACTATCATCAAGAAGTCAACCAATAACAAATGCTGGCAGGACTGGGGGCAAGGAGGAAAGGAACCTTTCTCCAGTGTTGGTGGGAGTGTAGACTGGTACAGCCATTACGGAAATCAGTGTGGAGAATCCTCAAAAACCTGAGATTGGTGGTCCCATTTGACCTAGTTATTCCCTTTCTGAGTAATTCCAGAAGAATTACAAATTCCAGTTAAATTTGTTCTAAATATTGTCCATCTGAATTTAAAATAATGATAAACATTTGGCCTGAAACTAACATAGTTCTAAATTTTCATATTTATCACCTGGGGGATCAAACCCGGAGCATCCTCTCTTGGATTACATAACTATTTTATTAATAAGAAAGTGATAAGTCCATATTAATATGCATGAACACTTAGGATCTTTCTCTGTGATATGTAAAAAAAATAAAAGCTTTTCTTCAAGATGATACACATTAGTACTAGAAAGAATGAAGAAAATGAACACAAATAGGTTTTTTTTTTTTTTTTTTTAGTCTTTTTGAGACAGGGTCTTGCTATGCAGTTGAGGCTGGCCTTGAGCTCACTTTTGTAGCCCAGGCTGGTCTCGAACTCGCACCAATCCTCCTGCCTCAGCCTCCCGAGTGCTGGGATTACAGGCGTGAGCCACCACGCCTGGCATTTTTTTTTTTTAATTTTTTTTAAGATCTGAATTCAGCACCTTATTTTCGTCATAGAAAGTTTCCTCTTTTTTTTCAAATAATTATGCCTCAAATCTGAGTATTTAATCTAGAATTAACAAAATCAGCAAAAGCAAAATACAGCTAACAGGTTTTTAAAGTTTTAAAACTCTTTTATCTATTTATTATTTGACATAGGGCCTCAGTATGCAGCTTGAACTTGTAGTGATAATCCTGTCTTAGCCTCCCCAGTGTTGGGATTACAGGCATGCGCACCTGTACCTAGTTTCAGTGACTAGCACAGAATGTGGTACCACAGATCAAATCAGGTTCCTTGTGCTTATTAGGCAGGCACTTGGACCTTCAAGTTATCTCCCAGAGATATTATTTAAATTCAGAAATAGTGTCTAAAT
>PVJA010032090.1:12681-24604 GCA_004027025.1 Myocastor coypus
TTTTTTTTTATTTTTTTTTCTTTTTTTTTTTTTTTCTTTTTTTTTTTTTTTTTTTTTTTTTTTTTTTTTTTTTTTTTTTTTTTTTTTTTTTTTAGACAAGGTCTCGCTATGCAGTTCAGGCTGGCCCTGACCTCGTTTTTGTAGCCCAGGCTGGTCTTGAGCTCACAGTGATCCTCCTGCCTCAGCCTCCAAAGTGCTGGGATTACAGGCATGCACCACCATGCCCAGCTCCCAAGCTTCGGTGTGTTTAAGTGTGTATAGCCACATATATACTAACTAAGAATAGTTTATATGCCCATTTTAGGAAATGTATTTTTCATGAGCAGGAGGAAGAATAGAATTTAAATATAATCTAAGAAATATTTCTTTCCCTAGCATAGGCAAGTCTACAACACATTTTTTCACAGGCCACTACTGGAAATTATAATAAGGTAGCCCAATCCAGTGGCACAGTGTCACCTGACCTGCATCTATGTGCAAGCCTATTAAGAATTTAGAGTCTATAACTCTGTTTTTTGACCTACTGAATCAGATACTGCGTTTTAACACAATTCTCAAGTGAGAATTATGAGTACCCATTAGTGTGGGTACATATTAAAGTTGAGAACTTCTCTCTAGAACAAGCTGCTACATGAATCAGAAATAAGGTATTTAATAATTTGAGAACAGCATCCTGACCTGTTTGATGTTAATGTTAGAATGCCTGCCTGAAGAAGTTAAGCAGCAGCACAGCATCAGAAAAGCTAATGCATCTTGTTTGACAGGTAAGGTTGAGAACTGTGCTCATCTGTAAAGTTGCTACATTAAATTCAGGGCTGGATTTCATGGGTTAGTAGTTTTTCATCTGTATAGAGGAAGATCTGTTGTGATGCCTATTATAACAGGTAAAATAAAAGTACAATGAAGGGTGGTACACAGATTATTATTTCTTAATATATTCATATTGTGGTTTTAAAGGTATAAAGTCACTGCTGAGCACCTTGTAAAATGTTTAATATTTTTATATCTATGAAAGTACAAAACTATCGTAGTGAATAGCTTTAGACTGAAGGAGTAATCTGAACCTAAAGAAAAGGCACAGAGAAATACAGATTATGTTAAAGTATGCTATGGCTGCAGTGTTTAGAAAGACACAAATATTTTCATGTTTGTGTATGCAAAGAATCCAAGTGATAATTTAAATACCTGACAGCTTCATATTTTATTAAATCTAACTAATATAAGAAAATACTTGATTGCTGTTCATTAAAGTAATTAAAATGCATCACAGAACCTGTTTGCTAGAAAAGCAAGAGGCATAATCATAATTTCAGGTAGTTTTGTCCTAAAAAATCCTTCAGTCACACATTTTATTTCTCATTCATTAAAAAGCAACAATAGTTTTAGTTATTCATAAGTATACCTGCCAATGATATTCTGAAATAATAGTAATTTATGCAAGGCTTTGATAAAGTTTGAAGTAATGAAATATTGTATTTTACTGTTTAAAGACATATAATTCCCCAGAAATACACCAATATTCTGATATTTTACTGTGAAATCATGGATTATGTTCCGTGTTCTTAGAAATTGACTGTGTTTCTGTTCTTGCTTCTCTCCATTCCTAAGTATCCATATAACTATGGATGAAATACTTCAAAGTCAAATAAAAAAGGAAGAAATGATGCCAAAGAAAACATACAATTAATACAAATTCTGTAGCTGTTCTCTGAGAAAATTCAGGGCTTCTTTCATAAGTTTGCATGAATTTGTCTATTCCTACAGTTTATATATTATTAAACTGTTCTTGGTATTGGATTGGGAGTTGAATAAAAAGTAGAATCAATTATCTGCATGGAAACCACATATTCTCAGCAGGGATTATAGCCTCCCCTAAGGACAAGATTTACTTCTTGGAAAGGAAACAAAATCTTGTTACTTTTATATAAATACACATGCATGACTACACTTAAGTACACAGTAAATATACAAATGTATGTAATGTATATATTTTAAGAAAATTTCATTTAGAGGTGATTACAAATTAAATGTATAAAATAATTTCAATGAGAGCTGTTGATATTTATTTTTAAAAATGATACAAAGGAATGTAAACTCAGTGACAGAGTTGCAATTTTCAGATTTCAGTATACAGAAAGAAATTTCTGAGCAACAATTTTGCTGGACATAGAAATGGGGTAAAAGGTGACCACAGAGGCAAACTGAAAGCTTCCATGATTGAAGTTCTATTTCATTTGCAAAATGTTGGCATTCAGAGTTCTTTTTTAAAAATTAGAGATTGAAATGGGTTTTTTTATATTTTTATTTTATTTTAATAAGAAATAAATAACGAGACAGTTTCAAAACACGTAAGTAGGACAGCCACAAAAATATAATGCATATTGTTGTCTTCATTGTAGTTGTACAGAGTACAAGATGCAGACATAATAACTTAATACAAAATTTCTTCTCATTGAACTAAGAAAAAAGAATTGTTTGTATAGATCAATAGCCCATAATAATAGTAGATTATCAGCACAACTGGCAATGTCAGAAGCTATTGACTTGACCCTTGTACAGCTCAGCATATTAATATGGCTTTACTTTTTATACCTTGTAGTTAGACTTTTCTGCTGGATATTTAATACCAAGTTAAAGCAAGACCTATATAACAAAAAAATGTAACTTTTGTATCTGTCAAGGTCAGTCAAATTTCCTCAGGGTTTATTCGGAAACCATGTACATCGTTTTGTAGAACTTTTGTCATTGTCAGCCATCTGGATGAGTCATGGCCAATGGTTGACCAATTTTCTCTCTAGGCATAACACAGCTAAATGGAAATCAAGAACTTAAGGATTAAACAATGAAGAGACAACAAGCAGAAGAGTTAGGATACATGGCAGGGACAGAACCATGAACTTATTTACACAGGATGATTTAGACAATGGTCTTAAGAAGCTCCAACAGATTTTTGAAAATAGCAGTTAATTGGTAGAATTCTCACCCTGACTAACTACATATGCTAATGTCTGTGAAGTAAGCAACTGCTTTGAGAATCTCATTGTGTAATACTAAAACCATGTTAGGAATGCCTGTCTTTTAGTCTTTCAGATGTGTGCTGCTTCTAATGTCATACCAATTATTGCTATACCCTCTCTCGAGTAAATGTTTCTTTTTTTAAGGGTAATAAAACAAAATAAGAGACAAGTTACTCAGAATTCTTGTACAGCTCCCATGTTCCTTGACTCCTGGTAAGTATGTTTGTATGATCTAATCTCCTTCCACATAGGAATCTGTGAACATGGTGGATAATATTCTCTTGACTGGCTAACATAGCCTGTGAAGGCTTTTGATAGCTTTAGTCACAGTTCAAAATCACTTGACTTTGAATTAAACAAAAAGAATTCCCTACCCAGGTGAAGTCTTCAGAAAATGATGAGAGCTGGATGCATTGAAGGAAGGAAAGAAAAACAAGAAAGAAAGAGAGAGAGAGAGAGAGAGAGAGAGAGAGAGAGAGAGAGAGAGAGAGAGAGAGAGAGAGAGAACATCTGGTTGTTTCACATGAGATCTGCAGTAGATCAGAGAACATCAGAAAAGAGAATCCAGTCTAACTGTCTGACTTCCTGACTCATGGAAAGTGTTACCGTTATATATTTGGAAATTTTGAACTGACTTGTTATGGAAATACAGATATATGCACTATAGCAAATAACATTTTACGTGAATTGTTTTCTGTAGTGAACACTAAACCCTAAGTGTTACACTCAATGTTAGTTTTAAAAAGAAAGAAATGCTATAGAAAAATTACTGAGAAGAGCCAGGCGTGGTGGCTCACGCCTATAATCCCAGCACTCGGGAGGCTGAGGCAGGAGGATTGGTGTGAGTTCGAGACCAGCCTAGGCTACAAAAGTGAGCTCAAGGCCAGCCTCAACTGCATAGCGAGACCCTGTCTCAAAAAGACAAAAAAAAAGAAAAAAGAAAAATTACTGAGAAGTGATAGTTAAGGATAATCATTCTTGTTAAATTCTACGTCAGAAGAACAGTTAGTTAACACAATTACAAGTAATCTTTTAATTCTGAAAAGAGAAGTTTAGGGCTATAAAATACTGTTACAAGTACATCAACTGACTTGTCTTTCAATGAGACAGATATTAACAAATATTTCTCAAATGGATACAGTAGCATTTTTATATCCTTGATTTTGAATCTAAGAAATTCCCTGCTTTAGTGGTGGATCAAAACTAGAATTTAGGTGGTCTGAAAGATTCCCCAGATACCCTTTTCTGCTGCAGTCTTCAACTTATGGTTCATCTTAGTAATGGTTTACTATGCATTTATTATCCTTCATCTGATTTATGATATTGCTTACCAGAAAATTGTACTTTAAGAGAAGTGAAGAAAAAAAAACCATTTTTTATTGTAAAGGCAGATAAATATTCATGACTGGAATAAATGTATGTGGCTATGCATCATTCTTTTATGATAAATGTTGTTAGTTCTCTTAAGGTGGCCCTGGGTATGGCATAGTTCATATTTCAAGGGAAAACTGACATATCCTCTAGTAGCAGTTCCTTCAAAAAATTGAAGATTCATTTTCTACTTAATTTCAGATCAGAAACACTAAATAATAAAAGAAGTTACCAGTTGAATAGTTTCTGGCTCTCTGAAAGTTATAATGAAACATGGAAATAGTTGGGCTGTTTGACTCTAATGCAAAGGGAAGCACACTGTTATTTATTTCATCCATTTTCATGCAGATGTTCAAAAAAAGGTACTTTACCAAATATGAGGAGTATTTTTTTCTATAAAATATTATTCCTGCATGATACATGTTCAATTACAAAACTCTATGTTATGCTTCTCACCCCAACTCTTTCATTTGGGTTTAATAAACTGATTCCCCTGTGAAAATAACTAGAGAACTGGAAATATTCCTTACATAATTGGAGTGTGTGTCTCTTTTAAGGTATTTATAATTTGCACATAGCCATACCCCCTTTACTTCCTCCAGAAATCTTTCATGTCCAGCCACCTGAGAACATTGAGTTAGTAGAATACATACTACATCCTTTAGAAGAGTTTCAGTAATCCAGTATAATTAGATCCTGTATTAATAATTATAATGAGTGCTTTATAAGCTTTATAAGAAAATAAAGACAAAATTGTTGTAACATGTTTTCACAAGTACTAAACAATTTGAAAATATAAGGTTGCACAAGAAGAGTTAAAATAAAACATATTTTTGTTCTAGATAGAAACTTTTTGAGAATTGAAATTTTAATTATGAAGCACATCTTAATTATGAGCATAGAAGTTTAGTCTCATGCTCTTGGGATATTTCATGCTACATGTGTGTGTGTGCGTGTGTGTGTATGTGTGTGTTTCATTTGATCTTTAGATGCTTAGAAAATGAGAATATGCTTTTGGTTTACAGTTGCTGACGTAACAAATGGTCACAAATAGAGTGGTTTAAATCCTACACCTTTATTCTTCAGTGGTTCTAAGCATCAGCTGCTCCGTATGGAGTTCACAAGGTGAGAATCAGTGCTTCATCACGAGCAGCTCCTCGCTGGTTACAGATTCTACAGCTAGCTTACATCCCTTGCTTGCAAGAGTGTACTTGATGACTGTTTTCACTTTGCCCCTTTTCTCTCTGATTTTCTGCTTATTCCTTTTAAATATCACAGTGAGGACCAGCCAAATAGCTCAGAGGATTAAAGTGCCTGAAAGCTGGTTCAGGACCTGAGGGTTCCATCCTGGGCCTGCCATTGCAGCCCTGGCCCTGGAAGCACTGAGATGGCCATTGAGACTGGGCATGGTGGTGCTCTCCTTGGTGAGGCCCTGAACACCCTGTAGACCCTTCCGTAGAATAAAAAATAATGAATAAATACATAAATAAAATAACGATTATAGCTACTACTGTAATCCCATCTAGATAATGCCCCCACATAAATATTTTTAATTTGCATCTGCGTGTCAAGGCTCCTTTGCATGAAGTGTAACACAGGTTGAAGGGGTTGAGTCTTTTCTAATTAGTTTTTCACCTTAGTTAGCATTGAAGGTCAACTTTCAATGTTAAGTTAAGGCACAAGTAAATACTTCCCCCACAAGGAGCAACTGAAGGTTAACTTTCAAGGTTAAGTTCTCTACTACTTAAAGACCAGCCAAAAAGTGACTAACTAGGATGAATTTCTCAAGGGATGATGCTCAGGAATTCATCAGGACCTAGCGACTGAGGTAAGCTTAAAGAGGCAAGAGGGATATGACCTAGTTGTCAAAGTGTAAGAAACTGTTGTCTTCTTTGTTAGAATAGTATAGTTTATAGTAATAAGATATCTATAATGGTATAAGACTACTATTCAGTTTTTCATCTGAGAAACTAGGATAAGGTTTCTGTTCATGCAGCCTGGAGACTGGCTGGTACAGGCAAAGTATGTATCCTGGCAAGCAAGTGTTGTGGAGATCAGCAGATCTGTCAGATGCATTTCTTTGGTGATTTTTCTTTCTTTTCTTCTGGAGTATATTGAAGATCTCTAAGTTCAGGGAATAGAAGGGAAAAGACAAAAAAGAGAAGAAAGTGAAACAATGCTATTGCAATTTAGGAGGGGAACAGTAACTGAAGTGAAGGGAAAGTGATAGAGAGAGAAAAAAAAAAACACTAGATATTCCATGTGCAGGTACAAACTCTCTAGGAACAAGGTGATCATTTTGTGTATCTAAAATGTTCAAATAAGCCGGGCGTGGTGGCACACACCTGTAATCCCAGCACTTGGGAGGCTGAGGCAGGAGGATCAATGCAAGTTCGAGAGCAGCCTGGGCTACAAAAGTGAGCTCAAGGCCAGCCTGAACTGCATAGCGAGACCCTGTCTCAAAAAGACATAAATAAATAAATAAATAAATAAATAAATAAAATGTACAAATATAATTAACTAATTATTAGTTACAGCTCCAGATACTTTCATAAGTAATTCCTATACAAATAAATTCATAAACATTTGATTTTTTGCATTTTGCTAGTTACTGAATATCCTTAGCTTAAAGAAGAACAGCAATGATTAGAGAATATGTGAAACTGCTTAATAGCTTGTCTTGAAATTTATCCAAGATATACTATTAGAAAGTTATTAAATAATGAGAATTATATGTACTTTTTCTTTGTTAGTTTTTAAACTAATTGTAAAACCTGGAATGGTGGCACACACCTGGAATCCTAGCACTGGGAAGGTT
The DNA here is from genome assembly GCA_004027025.1 of Myocastor coypus. NCBI lineage: Eukaryota > Metazoa > Chordata > Mammalia > Rodentia > Myocastoridae > Myocastor > Myocastor coypus. The sequence continues at coordinate 19,888 of PVJA010032090.1, forward strand.
GAGCTAGAAGACCAGTATAAGTGCAAGCTGTGTAGAGACCCGCTACTAATAAAGAAATGCATAAATAAATAAAAGATTAAAGCAAAGCAGCCCTGAACAACTGACAGAGCAACCAGCAGATGTACAGGAAGGATCTCTCAGTCTGCGACCCCCACACACTTCCACTGGAACTCAACTTCTGCACACAGCAGCCCTGACTGACCAACTGGTGGGCGGGCAGGTAGGTCCTCTCTGCCTGTGGCCTCCTGCACTTCCAGGAGAACTCAGCTTCCACTTTCAGCAGCCCCAACCGACAGAATGACCAGTGGGTACGCAGGTGGAGCCTCTCGGCCTGCACACCTGCACAGACACCGACACTCTGCCCCCACCCACAGCTGTTGACTGGTGGACACATAGACAGGAATACTAGGCCTGCACCCTTCCACCACCAGAGCTATTTATTCACCCAAAAACCAGCTCCAGTATCTGTTGTGGGGCCCCACAGCAAAATTCCCTGCAGAGAGGCTGGAAGTGAGATCCTACCAGCTAGTGCAGGAGCTGAGCATCTAGCCAGAGAAGCACAGCGGGCTCTCCTCTGAAAGCAGTGGCAGGAATAACCTGATGACAGCAGCAAGACCCAGCCAGGCACACCTGGACAAGATCAAACTGGGCAGAACCAGAAAGAAATAGGTCACATGAAACAGTGTCAACGAGATATACAAGAAAATTAAATCTCAGTCACACAGTAGAAACACCATATGAATGAAAGATAGACTTTCAGATTATAAAGACCATAACACCCCTTTATCCCAAAAAGGTAGGTCAATAAAACAAAAAATTAGCAAAGAAGTAGCAGACCTGAACAGAATCTGGAACAAGTGGACTTAGTGGACATACACAGAGTATTCCACCCAACCACTTCAGAATATAAATTTTTTTCAGCTGTACATGGGACATTTTCTAAAATAGACCACATATTAGTACATAGGTCCTGCTTAGGTATGTGCAAGAATATACTTATGCATCCTATCTGACTATAGTTCAATTAAATTAGAAAAAAATGACAAAAGAAAATACAAGAGCCCCAGAAATACATGGAAATTAAATAGCACCCTTCTCAGCAACCAATGGGTTACAGATGAAATTAAACAAGAAATTAAACAATATCTACAAATTAATGAAAATTCAAACACAATTTACAGGAATTTATGAGATGAAATGAAAGCAGTTCTTAGAGGGAAATTTACAGCCCTGAACTCACATAATAAGAAGACAGAGGGAACAAATAAATATTCTAAGGTAACACCTAAACTGACTAGAAATGGAAGAATAACAAAATCAAAAGCCCAATGACAGGAGGAAATTATAAAGATTAGAGCAGAAATTAATTCAGTTGAGACAAAGAAAACAATACAAAGAATTAATGAATCAAAAAGCTGATTCTTTGAAAGATTGCATAAAATTGAAAAGCCCCTAGATAACCTCATTCAAAAAGAGGAAAGAAAGATTTCAGATTCAAGCAATAAGGAACAAGAAGGTTGAAATTACTACAGACCCAACAGAAATTCATAGGATCATTAATACTATTTTGAGAATCATTATTCTCACAGAATTGAAGACACAAATGAAATGGGCAGATTTCTAGAAAGGTACGAATTACCAAAATCGAATCAAGAAGATATAAGGACTCTAAATAACCCAATAGCAGCCAATGAAATACAAAATGCAATAAACAGTCTACCGACAAAGGAAAGTCCAGGTTCTGATAAATTGACCATTGAATTCTACAACAAATTTGCAGAAGATATGATTCCAATACTCCTCAAACTCTTCAGTGAAATAGAAAAGGAAATGATCTTCTGAAAATCATTCCCAGAGAGTATTATACTGATAACAAAACCAGAGAGAGATGCAACTAAAAAAAGAAACTATAGTTAGAACTTTGTCATGAACATAGATGCAAAAATTCTCAATAAAATCCTCAACAATAGAATATAGGAAAGGATAAAGAAGATTATACATTATGGCCAGGTAGGATTCATCTGAGAGATTCATCGATGGTTTAATATATGCAACTCTATAAATGTAATACACTATATCAATAGAGCCAAACCCCAAAATCACATGATCATCTCACTTGATGCAGAAAGGCTTTAGACAATGTCCAACATTCATTCATGTTCAAAGTCTTACAGAATATTGGAATAGAGTTCTTCTACTTCAATGTGATAAGAGCCATCTATGACAATCTATTGGGGAACATAATTCTAAATGGGGAAAACTGGAGTCTTTAACTCTCAGATCTGGTACAAGACAAGGATGTCGTCTATTGCCACTCCTGTTCGATATAGTTCCAGAATCATTAGCTACAGACATTGGAAAAGAGAATAAGAATAGATAAAGAAGAAATTAAACTATCATTGTTTGCAGATGACATTATAATTACTTGGAAGACTCCAAAAAACTCCACCAAGAAGCTACTAGAATTAAAACACAAATTCAGTAGTGTAGCAGGATGCAAATTCAACACACAAAAGTCAACTGTAGTACTCTCCACAGACAACAAACACAGTGAGAGAGAAATTAGAAAAACAGTACCTTTCATGATAGCACCAAAGAAAATGAAATACTTAGGCATTAAGCTAACTAAAGAAGTAAAAGACCTTTTCAATGAAAACTACAGAACTGTGGAAAAAGAGATACTAGAGGATTTCAGAAAATGGAAAGATATTCCTTGCTCCTGGATAGGAGAACCAACATTGTGAAGATGGCCATGATCCCAAATTGTTACACAGATTTAACACAATTCCTATCAAATTACCATGAAACTTCCTCATAGGCCTGGAGAAATCATTCCTAAAATTTATTTGGAGCCTAAAAAGACCCAGAATTGCAAAGGCAATCCTGGGAAACAAAGGTAAGAAAGAAAGTATTACAATTCCTGACCTAATATTATATTATAAAGTTATAGTGATAAAATCAGCAGGGTATTGGCAAAAAAAATAGATCTGGGGATCAATGCAATAGATTAGAAGATGCAGAAGTAAATACAAACACATTCAGCCAACTTATTTTCAGCAAAGGGTCCAAACACGTTTATTGGAAGAAAGATAGCCTCTTTAATAAATGGTGCTGGAAAAACTGGCTCGCTACCTGCCAAAAAGTAAAACTTGGCCCAGGTCTATTACCATGCACTAAACTAAAATCAAAATGGATTAAAGATCTAAATATTAAAAAAGAAACACTAAATCTCCTGGAAATGAAAGTGGGTGAAAATCTTGAGGATATCAGGTTAGGCAAAGAGTTCATGGACCAAAATCAAAATGCATGTTTAACACTTGAAGTAAGCAACAACTGGGACCTCCTCTGGCTGAGCAATTTTTCCACATCAAGAGAAATTGTGAACAAAGTGAAAAGACAACCCACAAATTTTGAAAAATATTTAACTAATAAGTATTCAGACAAGGGTCTTCTATGTAGCATTTAAAAAGAATTAAAAACCATTAGGGTCCAAAAATTCAGTGATTTAATCCAGAAATTGGCATCTGAGATAAACACAAACTTCTCAGAGAAAGAAATTCAAGAAGGCTATAAATACACAAAGATATGCTCCACATCACTAGCCACTCATGAAATGCAAATTAAAATAACACTTAGATACCATCTCACCCCAGAAAGAATGGCTATCAAAGAAAAATCCACCAACAACAAATATTGGAGAAGCTGCGGGAAAAAGGAACTGTCTTCAATGCTGGTGGGAACGCAGATTGGTGCAATCATTATGGAAAGCAGCGTGGAGACTCCTTAAAAAAAACTAGAACTGGAAATCCCATTCAATCCAGCTAGCCCACTACTAGAAATTTTCCCAGAAGAACTGAAAACATTGTATTATAGTGTTATCTGAACATCTATGTTCATAGCAGCACAATTTGTGATATTCAAATCTTAGAAACAACCAAAATGCCCATCATCTGAAGAACTATTCAAAAAGATGTGGTATTTTTATGCAATGGAATATTACTCAGCTATAAGGAATGATAAACTAGAAAACTTCGTATAAGTAGATGTATCTTGAACATATACTCATAAGTGAAATAAAGTAGACCTACATGTGTAATTATCATATAGTCACCCCAGTGTAAGAACTCAAAAGAAAAAAAAAAAAAAGGAAAGGCATAACACAGTTAAATGGAAACCAAGGACTTAAGCATTAATCAAGTAAGTGACTGCAAACAGAATAGGTAGGAAACATGGCAGAAGCAAAACCATGCACTTATATACAGGATGTATTAAATAATTATTCTAAGCACCAGCAAAATATTTTTCACACTGAAGATACCAGTGCATAACACTAAAATTATGCTTGGAATGCCTATCATCCTGACCTGTTAGATTTGTGCTGCTTTAATGTAATTTCAGTTACTGCTATATTCTTCCTCAAGTAAATGATTGCCTTACAATAAACAAAAAGGGTACTAAATGAGAGTAAGAGACTAGGGAAAAATGCTGTAGGCTCGACCAGCTACAATTTTATATATAGTTAGATTTCTAAATGTCTGTGTAAAAATGTGTAACTGCTTTTATCTCATTGCATAGGAATTTATTAGAATATCAATAAGTGATGGAAAATACTGAATTTATGTTAAGTGTCAGATGGCAGTGATGTTAAGCTCAAGTTACCTATGTTATAGAGTAATAGTACGACAAATCTTCTCTTCTGGAATGTTAAGAATGTATG
>PVJA010032091.1:0-24374 GCA_004027025.1 Myocastor coypus
AGTTATTGAGAGTTGTTATATCTTCTTGATTGAGTTTGGGTAATTTGTACTTTTCTAGGAATCTATCCATTTCATCTGTGTCTTCAACTTTGTGAGAATAATATTTCTCAAAGTAATTATTTATGATACTCTGAATCTCTGCTGGGTCTGTAGTAATTTCACCCTTTTTCTTCCTTATTGCTTGAATTTGAGTCTTTTGTTTCTTCTTTTTGATGAGGTTAGCTAGGGGCTTATCAATTTTATTTAATCTTTCAAAGGACCAGCTTTTTGATTCATTAATTCTTTGTATTGTTTTCTTTGTTTCAATTGAATTAATTTCTGCTCTAATCTTTATAATTTCCTCCCACGTTTGGGCTTTGGATTTCGTTTGCTCTTCCGTTTCTAGTCAGTTTAGGTGCTGCATAAGATTGTTTATTTGTTCCCGTTCTATTTTCTTAATGTGTGAGTTCAGAGCTATAAATTTCCCTCTGAGAACTGCTTTCATTGCATCCCATAAATTGCGGTAGGTTGTGTTTGAATTTTTATTAAATTCAAGATATTGTTTAATTTCTTGTTTAATTTCATCTGTAACCCACTGGTTGTTGAGAAGAGTGTTGTTTAATTTCCTTGTATTTCTGGTGTTCTTGTGGTTTCTGTTGTCATTTATTTCCAATTTCATTGCACTGTGGTCAGATAATATGCATGGGATAATTTCTGGTTTGTTTTTTTTTTTCTATATACTTAAGCGTGATCTATATACTAATATGTGGTCTATTTTTTTTTAATTTTAAAAAAATTTATTTATTATTTTTATTCTTGTTTCAGAACTTTTGTTTATTCACTCATTTTTATGGCCAGCTCAGCCCGCCCCGAAGGCAGGGCTGGCGCAGCATGTGGTGCTGGGGATTGAACTGCCGTCCCTGAAGCCACCCAAGCTTTCCCAAGCAGGCGCTTTAGACCACTGAGCCATCCTGCTGGCCCTTGTGGTCTATTTTAGAAAATGTCCCATGTGCAGCTGAAAAAAAATGTGTATTCTGAAGTGGTTAGGTGGAACAGTCTATGTATGTCCACTAATTCCAGTTATTTCAAGTTCTGGTTCAGCTCTGCTACTTGTTTGCTAAATTTTTGTCTGCTTGACCTATCTTATTCGGATAAGGGGGTGTTGAAGTCTCCTGTTAAGATTGTGGTATTGGATATTAGACTTTTCATGTCCATTAAGGGTTGCCTTATATAACTTGCTGATCCTGTGTTGGGTGCATACATATTGATGAGTGTTCATCTAGAAGTTTTCCCCTAACCAGTATGTAATGGCGTTCTTTATCTCGTTTGATCAGTCTTGGTTTGAAGTTTAGACTGTCTGTAAACAGGATTGATACTCCTGCTTTTTTTTTTGAGGTGCTGGAGCATGTAGTATTGCTTGCTTGCTCTCTCTCTCTCTCTCTCTCTCTCTCTCTTTAGAATTTATTTTATTTTATTTTATTTTATTTTTTTCTTGTTTCAGAACTTTTTGTTTGTTTGTTTTTAGTTATTTTTATGGTCGGCTCAGCCTGCCCTGAGGGCAGGGCTGGCACAACATGTGGTGCCGGGGATTGAACCGTGGTCCCTGTAGCCGCCCAAGCTTTCCTAAGCAGAGGCTTTAGGCCACTCAGCCATCTTGCTGGGCCCCTGTAGTATTGTTTTTGTTTTTGTTTTTGTTTTCTTTTTGAGACAGAGTCTCGCTGTAAAGTTCAGACTGGCCTTGAACTCAGTTTTGTAGCCCAGGCTGGTCTCGAACTCTCACCAATCCTCCTACCTCAGCCTCCCGAGTGCTGGGATTACAGGCGTGCGCCACCATGCCCGGCTCTGTTTTCCATCCTTTAACTTTTAGCCTATGAGTTTCTTTGTGAGGTTAGTGCATTTCTTGTATACAGCATATTGTTGGGGTTAGTGCATTTCTTGTATACAGCATATTGTTGGATTTTGCTTCCTTATGCACTCTGCCAGTCTATTTCTTTTAATTGGAGAATTGAGTCCATTTACATTGATGGTTATAATTGAGATATGTTGACTTATGATTGACATGATGTTTACTTACTACTGTTTCCCTCTTTTTCTCCTGTGTTTAATTGAGTAGCCTATGTGGTGGGATCTTTCCGTTCTCATTTTTTGAGTTTGAGTCGTTTTGGTCCCTCTCTAAAATATCTTTTAGTATCCTGTGTAGAATTGGTTTTGATGTCATGAAATTCTGTAGTTGTTCCTTGTTATGGAAGTATTTCACTTCTCCCTCATACTTGAAATAGAGTTTTGTGGGGTACAGCAGTCTGGCCTGAAATTTGTTTGCATGGAGGATGTGAAGCACTCTGCTCCACGCTCTTCTTGACTTCATGGTTTGTGAAGAGAAATCTGCTGTTATTCCGATAGGTTTTCCTTTAAATGTGATCTGTTTCTTTGCTCTAGCAGCTTTTAGTATAATGTTCTTCTGCTGGATTTCTGGATTCTTGGTTATTATATGTCTGGATGTGTTTTTAGTCAGGTTGATGTTATTTGGGGTTCTGTATGTTTCAGTTAACTGTATGCTCAGTTGTTTTTTCATATTTGGGAAGTTTTGTTATTATTTCTGCCCATATTCTTTTTATATCCTTTGTATTGACTCCTTTCTCATTGATTCCTGTTAATCTCACATTGTTCATTTTTGCATCATCTTGCAGATGTTGAATTATTTTTTCCTGCATCTTAGTTTTTAAGAGATCCTTTCTTTTCACTTGCTGTAACCGCATCTTCAAGATCTGAGATTCTATCTTCACTTTGGTTCATATGGTTTTGCTAGCTTGTGATTGAGATTTTATTTTCTTGTATATCTCTTTGAAACTGTTTCATGCAATCTATTTCTTTCCTAAATTGTTCATTCAGGGAATCTATCATTTTTCTATTCTCCTCTAATTTTTTATCTATGTCTTCTTTAGTAGTACTGATGTCTCTCATTATAATTATCCTTTGTCTCTCTAGTTTGCACATTTTTTGTGCTCTGTTCTCCTCTGTACCTTTCTGTAGTTGTTCCCATAGTTTAGATTCTATTGATTTACTGAAGTCTTTTTTAACTTCAGAGGTTAATTCTGCTCTTGTTTCTTCTGTATGTTTCTGCATTTGTTTTTCCACTTCAGTGTCTATTTTTTCATACATTTCTTTCTTTAATTCACACGTTATCTCAGATCTGAGTTGCTCTATACGTTTCTGCACTTGCCTTTCAACCTCGGCTGCTACTGATTCAGAGATTTCCTCTGCATGATTCCCATTTTCTTCTGTGGTAGTGTTTCCTGTATTTGTTTTGTGTGGACTCAGGATCTGGGATTGGATCTTGCTCCTTCTCTTTGCCATTTTTTATAGCAGTGATCTCTGCACCCTGGCCAACTTGAGCCCTGGTCCTGGTAGGTGGGTGGAATCTGAGCTCAGGTTGTTGATGAGGCAGTGAATGGATCAGGGCCAAATCTGCTGGTTTGCCCAGTCAGGATGGCGATGGGGTCCGGACTGGAGTTCGGGCTGGAGTTCAGGGGTGACGAGTCAGGTCCAGGAGCTGGGACTTGATCCAGGTGCAGGCCACCAGTGGAAATGGAGGTACCAATTTAAGAGTGGGAGGCGGAGTCCAGGAGTTGGGACCTGTTCTAGGTGCCCTGCAACCAGCAGGCTCCAGTCCGGGTTTGGAGGTGGAGTCCAGAACCAGGGACCCTGTCCAGGCGCCCGGAGACCAGTGGGAATGGCATGTGCCAGTCTGGGGTGGGAGGTGCAGTTCAGAAGCGGGAACTTGACCCAGACGCCACTTGACCAGTGGGAATGGCCCGCACTGGTAGGAATGGGAGGTGCAGTTCAGATACGGGGACTTGGTCCAGGTGCTGCGCGACCGGAGGCAATCACTGTTATTTGTATTTCTTTCTTCTTTTTTTTTTTTTTGTCTTTTTGAGACAGGGTCTCACTGTGCAGTTCAGGCTGGCCTTGAGCTCCCTTTTGTAGCCCAGGCTGGTCTCGAACTTGCATCGATCCTCCTGCCTCAGCCTCCCGAGTGCTGGGATTACAGGCGTGCGCCACCACGCCCGGCTATTATTTGTATTTCTTACAGAATTAAAAAATGTATTCTTCAGGACTTGAGGTTTTTTGGTTTTGTGTTGTTTTTGGTAATCTTTTAATTATATCTTCAATTTCATTGACTGATATTTGGTTATTTATAATTTTTATATTTTCTTAATTCAACTTTGCTAATTCATATATCTTGTAATCTGTCCATTTTTTTTATGTTTTCCATCTTATTAAAGGTTCTCAAAGTAGGTATTGATGATCTTCTGAATTTCCTCAGCATCCATTCTGCTTTTATCTTTTTCATTCCTAATTGCATGAATTTGAGTCTTTTCTTGTTTTGTATGGTTGGCTAAGGGTGTATTAATTTTTTTAAAGAATTTTTTATTTTATTTATGTTTTTCTTGTTTCAGAACTTTTATTTGTTTATTTATTTATTTATTTTTATGGCCAGCTCAGCCTACCCTAAGAGCAGGGCTGGCACAGCATGTGGTGCCAGGGATCGAACCATGGTCCCTGCAGCCGCCTAAGCTTTCCTAAGCAGGTGCTTTAGACCACTGAGCCATCCTGCTGGGCCCTGAAGGGTGTATTAATTTTATTTAAATTTTCAAAGAAACTCTTTGATTCATTGACTCATTGTATTATTTTTCTTAGTCTAAATTACATAAATGAAAAAAATAAATTACATAAATTTCTGCTTGCACTTTATAGATTGCCTTCTTTATATGAACTTTGGTTTGACTTGTTCCCTTTTTCTAAAAATTGTGATTCAGCATTAGGTTGTTTATTTGAGCTCACTCTATTTTCCCGATATAAGAATTCATCACTGCTATAAATTCCCCTCATAGGATTGCATTCATTGCATCCTTACATAAGTTCTTTTTTTTTTGTACAGGGTCTCACTGTGCAGCTCGGACTCATAGTGATCCTCCTATTTCCTGCCTCCCAAGTGCTGGGATCACAGGCACACGCCACCACACCTGGACTCCATCAGCGGTTCAGCGCACTTGAGAGCAGGGCCGTTGCGGCAAACCTGGCCCCTACTTCCCTATTCAAGCGTCTAGTCCACTGAGCTATACTGCCAGCCCTCCATAGGTTCTAATATGGTATATCAGTGTGTCATTTAACTGTAGATGCTGTTTAATTTCTTATTTAATTTTATCTGTGATCCATTGGTTGTTCAAGAAGGTGGTATCTGTCTATTTATCTATCTAATGTATTTGGTCGTTACAGGGTTTCACCATGCAACTTGGACTCCTGGTGATGCTCCTGCTTTCATCCTCCTGAACACTGTAGTTACAGTCATGCTCCATCACACCCACACTCGGGCCATTGAACCTGCCCTGGGGGTGGGCTGGTGCATTCTGGGGATTGAACTGTGGTCCCTGTGCTTTGCCTAAGCTTGCCTAAGCGGGTACTTTAGTCCACTGATCTAGCTTACCAGCCCCAGGAAGATGTGTTTATGAAGTTTTTGTGGTTTCTTTTGCCATAGATTTTCAATATCACTACATTATGGTTAATTAATATGTATGGGATAATATCACTTCCTTTGTGTTTATTTAAGTGTGTACAATGTGGTCAATTTTGGGAGAATGTCCCATTTGCAACTGTGAAGAATGTATATTCTGATGTTGTGGGATAGAACACTCTGTAGATATCTATTAAGTCCATTTGTTCACAGGTTTGTTTTAGTTGTGATATTTCATTGTTGATTTTTTTTTTTTTTTTTTTTTTTTTTTTTTTTTTTTTTTTTTTTTTTTTTTTTTTTTTTTTTTTTTTTTTTTTTTTTTTTTTTTTTTTTTTTTTTTTTTTTTTTTTGTATAATTGATCTACTTGTGTGTTTGTACCAGTGAGGTATGTCCCCCATTACAATTGTATTTGTGCTTATTTTGTTTTTGTGTCCATTAATATTTGTTTCATATAGTTTGGGCCACTGATATTTGGGGCATGTGTATCTGTGATTATCTCTTCCTCTTGGAATGTTCATTTCAAAGGGATGTAGTAGTTTTTGTCTTCCTTTATCAATCTTGGCTTGAAATCTACTTTGTCTGAAATCAGAATAGAAATCTCTGCTTTTTTCTAAGTTCTTGTTACATAGATACTGTCTTTATCTTTTGATTTTTAGTCTATGGATATCTTTTTGAGTTAAATGTTTCTTGTATGCATCATACAATATCTTGTATGCAGATCTTGTTTTTTGATCATTCTGCTTGTTTCTTTTGACTTGAAATCATTTACATTGATGTTTATAATGTATTTCTATTGGCTTCTCTTTGCCATATTATTTTCCTATTTTTTTTTCTGTCTTTCCCATCTATTTAATTGCTTGCCTTTTTTGATGGATTCTTTCTATTAGTGTTCTTCCAATTATGGTCTTCATTGTCTCTAAAATACTTTTCAGAATATTTTGTAGAGCTGGTTTGGTTGTCGTGAACTTATTCAGTTGTCTATTGTCATGCAAGTCTTATTTCTTCATTATTTTTTCTTTTTATTACTTTTAGTAAACAATATTGAGACAGTTTCAAAACACGTTAGTAGGACAGCTGCAATTATTGATACAATGCATATTCTTGTCTTCATAGTAGTTGTTTAGAGTACAAGATGTAGACATGATAACTCTTCTAAACACTATTGGTACAAATATTTCCTCTCATTGAACTAAGAGAAAGTAGTTATATACACAGAACAATATTCCATAATAGCAGTGGGTTATTAGCAGAATTGGCAATGTCAAAAGCTGTTGACTTGAGCCTTTTACAGTTCAGCATACTAATCTGGCTTTTTATGCCTCATGGTTAAAGTTTTCTGCTGGGTGGTTAAAGCCAAGTTGAAGCAAGATCTGTACAACAAAACATGTAATTTTTGTATCTGACAAGATCAGTCAAATCCCCTCAGGATTTACCTTGAAACCATGTACAGTGTTTTATAGAACACTGTTTTGTCAGTGTCAGCCATCTGGATGAGTCACAGCCATTGCTTGACCAGTTTGCTTTCTGTGAAAGCCTGAGAGAATGTTTTCCCTTCAGGTGACTCTCCTTAAGACACACTATACCTCATCAATCCCTTTCCTCTGTGATCCCATAATCTCCTTGCACAGAAAATTTGGGACACCACTGAGTTATAGGATGTTACAGTACAGGTTCTGTTATGTCTTGAGTCCTCCTTGACCTTGAAGGGCTAGAGCCAAAAAAATTGGCTAACATTGTAGCCTTTCTTTTTTTCTTATTTTTGGTCTGCAAACTTGGGTTCTTAACCCCCAGAAGAGAAACTTAGTGATACTATCACTCTATAACATAAGTACCTTCACTTATCATCACCATCTTTCTAAATATTAAATACCTTAGACTTAACATGGAACTGGTATTTTCCATCAATCATTGATATTCTAATAACTCTATAGAATGTGATTTAAAAAGACTTAGACTTTTTTTTTTTTTTTTACACAGAAATTGAGAAATGTAAGCATATACAAAATTATAGCAGGTCAAACCTATGCATTATTCCTTGTCTCATTTTCTCTTACCCTTTTTGCTTTTTTTTTTTTTTTTAAACAAACATTCACTTGAGAGAGAGTATAGCAATAATTGAAATTACATTAGAAGCAGCACACATCTAGAAGGCCAGAATGGCAAACATTACAAGCATGATTTTAATGTTACACGTTGCTACTCTGAGAGTCAAAAACCTGTTATAGATTCTTAGGACCATTGTCTAATTTATCATGTGTACATAAGTGTGTAGTTTTTCTCCTGCCAAGTTTCCTAACTTTTCTGTTTGCTCTCTCTTAATTGTTTAATCCTTAAGTTCTTGATTTCCATTCAGCTGTGTTATATCTTTCCCTTTTTTCTTCATTATTTTGAAACATAGCTTTGTGGGATACATCAATGTGTGTTGGAGGATTTTTTTCCTTTAGGATGTGAAATATTTCACTCCCAGCTCTCTGACTTAGGGATTTGTGTTGAGAAATATGTTGCGATTCTTTTGGGCTTTGCTTTACAGGTGATTTTTTTTTTTTTTTTTTTTTTCCTTTAACATCTTACAATATTGTGCTCTTCAGCTGAATTGCTGGAGCCTTGAGTACCATATGCCTTGGCATACATTTATTTTGTTCATGACTAAGCAGAGTTCTGCACATCTCACTTACTTGTTTGTCAAATTCTTTTTCCATGTTTCAGAAGTTTTCTGCCATTACTTCTGTGAACATGTATGACATTTATGCTGTCTAGCTTTCTCATTGACTCCAGTCAGTCTTATGTTGGTCTTCTTTGAATCATCATGTAGCTGTTGGATTGATTTTTCATGGTCCCTTGTTGTTTTCAAGAGCTGTTTCTTTTTGTGGTTGCTAAGTGCAGTCCTGTCTTCTAAGACTGATGTTCTGCCCTTGGCTTTGTTCAAATGGTTGAGTATACTTTCAATGAAATTTTTAATCTCCTGGATATGTTTGAATTTTTCCATAGATTCCATTTCTTTTCTATGTTGGATATTCATGGTTTCCCTTCTAGTCTTAAACATTTTCCTAAACTGTTCTTTGTTTACTGAAGATTCTTTGAGATATTACTTCAATTTGATCATCCCCTTTCTTTTTACTTGAGAGACCATTTTCTATATAGCCTCCTTAATCCTGTTTTATTTTTGATTTTATTTCTTTTGCTATCATTTCATAAAATTCATATGGATGGCATCTGATTTTCTTTCCCTCATTGTTCCCTGGACTTTTCCTAGTTGGGCTGGAGGTCTGGGGTTGCATGTTCCTTCTGAATGTTGTCATTTTCTATTTTGTTTTGGTTTTTTTTGGTTGATACTTGTGAATTTGTTATGCTAGATAACTTTATCACTAGTATCCAGGCCTCCCTAGGAAATGTCTATTCCTTACATCTGTCTTTTAGGTGTAGGTGGTTTTTTTGTCTTTGTGACTCATCCAAGATCCTATCTCTCCAATTTTGTAAGCATTAGATGTTGCTATTTGACACAGCACTCAGTTACTTGGTCCTGTTCTATGGTAACAATTATGACCCCACACCATCACAGTGTTGTCATATAATGGACAAAAGCTGATTGCAACACATTCAGGCTAAACTGATACTATTAGAAATAACAATATCATCAAGCACAGCTTAGAAACTGACAAACTGTCATAACTATTAATTTGGTATCTTTAATTATAGGAACAAGATACATAGTTATATTATAAAATGCAACATAAATCAGGAACTCAGAGTGATTTTACCCTGTGCTGGGGAAATTTTAGAGGAGTAGGCCACCAAAACAGAGATAAGTAACGAGAAATATAGTAGAAACAGGGCTGGAGGGCAAAATATGCTCACTCAAGCTTTGGGAAATTAGAGGTGAGAGCTGGGCATGGTGACAGAAGCCTGTAATCCCAGCATTCAGGAGGCTGAGGTGGACGGATCATTGCAAATTGGAGACAAACTGGAGGTACAAAGTGAGCTCGAGGCCAGCCTGAACTGCATAGTGAGACACTATTTCAAAAAGACAGACAGACAAATACAGAAATAAAGGAGAAAGTAAAAGATTACCAAAGTGAATCTGGCTAGCAGTAATGTTCACTTACATAAAATTATAAATTCAAGAGAAATAGTTGAGGAAAGAGAGAAAGAAGATGAATAATACAGAACCAAAATAAAGGTAGAAACCTAAACAAACATAAACAACTTAATTAAAAGAACCAGACAGAAAAATGAAAACAAATGGAAAACAGTAATGAGATTCCTTTGGTATATGTACAGTTCTGTGGTAATGTCCAAGTCAGAGTTCAAAACTGCTGCAAACTTTGTCAAGTGTATAGTACAATTAGTGCTGGGCATTAAACTCTTGTGTCCTAAGGTTTTTTTTTTTTTTTTGTCGGACTGGGGATTGAACTCAGGTCATTGCACTTGCCAGGCAAGCACCTATTTTGCTGAACTGTTTCCCTGCCCCTGTCCTGAGTCTTTGTGGGAACCTGAGATTAAGGGTAGTAGATTAATCCAGCCGAGGAAATTTCAATACAGCTCAAAGCTGAAGCTGTGGCATGAGTATCATTGGGGCACTTTTAGCCAACTCTGTGTTGAAAGTCAAGAGTAAATAGTGATCTTAACAGTTTTGAGTTCACTAGAAAGGAACTCCCTATGAAGTTGAGACCTGTAAAGTTGGGGCAAAGGAGAGTTTACTTGCTGAAATAATTAAAAAGAGCCAAAGGCTTGCTTTTTTTTTAATTTTTTTTTTATTACATTAGAATAATAGGAAGGATGCCTTGAGGGCATGTGAGGAAACAGCAAGACCCTACCCTTCAGGGAGCCAGAGCAAGAGACTGAGAAGAGAGCACTGTGCTCAAAAATGGCTACCTGGGGATTTGTTTTTCAAGATTTACTTCTCCACCTCCTGTCTTATAGGCATTTGAAGGCTATTGCAGCCATGATACAAAAGGACCTGGCCACCATTCGCTGGTTTCATGTATATGGAGAATGCAGGAGCTACAGGGATATGGAGCCTTCCACCTAGATTTTAGAGGCCTGGGAGGCCAGGCAGTGTGCAAAACTTAGAAAGCAAAGCTAACATCATAGTGGAGACTGTAGAAAGCTGAAGAAGCCAGAAACAGGGAATATCTAAGGGAAGCTACAGGGAGTGAGCAAACCCAACCCAGGATAAAGGCCATAAGGACCATAATCACCAGCAATGGTATGGAGCATGGCTGCCATCGCCCTTTAAAGTTCACGTCTCCTCACCACCACTTTTCCTGGGTGCCGAATATAGAACTACAAGGTTTAATGTTTTTCCTCCTGAATTTTGGTCTGCTTTGGTGCTGTTGATTTCTATTCTTTTTTGGAATGGGAATGTTTATCTTTGCCATTATTATTTATTTATTTATTTATTTTTGTCTTTTTGAGACAGGGTCTCACTATGCAGTTCAGGTTGGCCTTGAACTGACTTTTGTAGCCCAGGCTGGTCTTGAACTCACACCAATCCTCCTGCCTCAGTTTCCCAAGTGCCGGGATTACAGGTGTGCGCCACCACGCCTGGCCATTATTGTTATTCTTTAAAAATCTTTTTCTTCTTTAGCACAGGGGCTCACTCACAGGGGCAGTTGGACTCATAGTGATCCTCCTGTCTCAGTTTCCCAGGACTGGGATTACAGGTGCACACCACCACACCCAGTTTTGTGGTTGGCACTGCACACATGGGATTCTGGAGCCATGTCTGTGCCATTATATATCAGTAGTGTTTAACTTTGTTTTTGATTTTTACAGGGACTTACACTAAAAAGTTTGTCATTAGTTTCAAAACAGACTTTAGATTTGGACTTTCCAGCAGTGCTCAAACTGTTAGGTCTTTAGCAGCTCAAAGAGGTAGACTAAATGCCTTTTGCAAAAAAGGGATGTACATGAATCTCTTAGAGGTCAGGCAGAAGGTTATAGTTTATTTCTGAATGTGCTCCAGTAGCCTCAGGCACTCAGAAGGTGATTGTACTGGAGGGTTTATAGCTGATTTGCTGTTAGGAGGAAAGGTGTGGCAAAAAAGGCTTGTCACTGGAGAAATGGCCTAGAGGGACTATCTTCCTCAGCTCCTCTCCTGAGCTGTTTCCCCACTGCCTTGATTTGAGTAGCCTTTCCTCAGTCAATTTACTCTGCTATGCAGCTCTGCCTTGGAGCTGTTTGTGAACTGAAATCTCTACAAACTGGGCCCAAATAAACCTTTCTTCCTTTAAATTGTGGGTGTTGGGCATTTTGGCCTAGCGGCAAGCAAAATGACTCAGATAAGATACATTTTTCATCCCTTTTACTTATCCTTTTTCTTAACTCCCTCCATCTCTTAGTCCAATTCCCATTTCCAAAACATCTATCTAGTCAAGGTACTATCAGTCTCAGAAAATGAATTTACAAGTTTTTGCATTACTTTCTAAAGCATGGGGATTCTTTTTGTTGTTGTTGTTGTTGTTGAATGTTTTAGAGAATTTCCTAGTGCAGCCATATGGAACTAGACTGGTCTTCTGGCAGATGTAAAACTGTTAATTTGATCTCTTTATTTGCCATAGATTTATTCAGATTTTCTCTTAGTTGCTGACGGCGCAGCTCAGGGACCCACACACATTAGGTGAGCGCTCTACCACTAAGTCACATTCCCAGCTTCGTTTATATTTTTAATCACTTTTAGCAATTGTTTTCATCTTGAAAGTTGCCAATGTTTAAATAAACTGTCTATAAATTGTTAGCATTAGTTCATACAATTTCTTTTAGTTCTGTAAAATCATTGAAGGTACATGGTAATGTACCTTCTTTCATTCTTTTAAGTAATTTGGATCTTTGCTTTTTGTCTAGCTGAAAAAATCAGTTTTTAAAATAAACTTTTGGGTTTTAAAAAAATTGTTTTTCTACTTTCTACTTAACTTTTTCTCCCAGTCTAACCCCTATTTCCTTTCAGCTTACTTTAGGTTTGGTTTACTCTGCTTAGTTTTTCTGAGGTAGCATGTTAGATTATTGAGGGTTTTCTGTTTACACCGTGGGGGTGGGGGAGGGTGTTGCCAGTTAGCTCAGTTGTTTAAAGCTCCTGCTTGGGCAAACTCAGTCATGCACAGGGGACCACAGTTTAGTCCCCAGTTCCATAAGCCACACCAAATCCGTCCTTAAGGCAGCCTGAGTTAGCCAAAAAAAAAAAACTTTCTCCAATTTTGGGCCAGCCAGATAGCTCAGCTGACTAAAGTGCTTGCTTAGGCAAGGCCCAGCGGCCAGGGTTTGATCCCAGCATGGGGTAGGGCCTCACCATCAGGGTCCACTGAGATTCTGATTGAGACTGGCTGTACTGGTATCCCTGTAATCCCAGTGCTTGGGAGGCTGAACATAGGTGGATCATTATGAATCTGACCTGTATAGTGAGACCCTGTAGACCCTGAACCGAATACTTTTTTTTTTTTTTGTCTTTTTAAGACAGGGTCTCGCTATGCAGTTGAGGCTGGCCTTGAGCTCATTTTTGTAGCCCAGGCTGGTCTCGAACTTGCACCAATCCTCCTGCCTCAGCCTCCCGAGTGCTGGGATTACAGGCATGCGCCACCACGCCCGGCTTCCAAATACATTTTTTAAAAATACAGGGATTTATAATTAAATTACCTCTACTCCTTTTGCTGCATCTTGTAAGTTTATGTGTTATATTTTTATTTTTATTTATATCAATATATTTGACATTTTCTCTTTATAACTTATTCTTTGACTCATTGATTATTTAGTAGTGTGTTTAATTTCATATATTTGTGAATTTCCCAAATTTAGTTTTATTAGCAATTTGGACTTGAATTTTTTTTTTTTTACATTGGATTAAGAACAACTTATTGTTTTTATATACAGAAAACTCAAGAATACACTTAGCCCAGTTTAGTGGAAAGCTAAATTTTCTAGCTTGGCAATCCGAGCCACAGATTTTGGACCCAGAATGTTGACTCCCCAGGGACAGCGGATCTCATTGCACCTGTCATTGTAGTTGGTCCTGGCAGCCTCCACCAGCTTAGCTAGCGTTCCTTTGTCTTCCAAGTTGACTTGCATGAAGACGACCATGTTACAGGTCTTCCTGTGGACCAGAGGCCCCAGCCTGGCCTTCCCCTTGATGATGTAATAAAGGACCCCCATCTTGTGACACAGGGCAGGCAGGAACATCACCAGCTTGATGGGATCCACATCATGTGCAGTCACCATGAGCTGAGCCTTCTTGTTCTCTACCAGAGTAGTGACTATGTGGATACCTGCTCTGAGGCCCAGTAGCCTCTTAGTGGGGACATCCCTTTTCCAGCAGCTTTCTTCTCTGCCCAGGCCACCAGTCTCTGCTGCTTCTCTTGCTTCGTCTCTGGTCTGTACTTATGGGCGAGCTTAAGCAGCTGGGTAGCAGTTTGGCAGTCCAAGGCCTAGGTGAACTGGTTAATCTCAGCCGAGACCTTCAGCTGCATGTACAGGATGTCCCTCTGTCACTGAAGCCAGTTGTAGCGGGGCAAGCAGGTAAGGTCTCTCCTGGGCTGGATGTCCTGTCCAATATTAAAATTCTTTGGCCTCTTCTCAAACAGGATTTACCACCTTCTTGGCCTCCTGCTTCTTCAGTACAGCAGAAACTGGGGCTACCTTCTCTTGACCCAGCCCTTTCTCCTCACAAATCAGCTAGGGGACCTCCACAATTCAGTCACCTGCTAAAAGCCCATCTGTGAGTATAGGAGGCCATTAGGGGACATTCTTGATACTAGCCATAAAAGGTTTCTCTGAGTCTCCTACCTTTCTGATCATATCTTAACTGATTTTTCTATTTGGTATTGAAAGCTGGTATAGAAATCTAGTTTGGTGAGGCTTCTATCAAAGTTAAACAAAAACCAAGTTCAATAAACATTGCTGTCAGCACAGAAGAAAAACAAAAGCATGTAATTGGAGCTGGAGGGCAGTCAGCTATAAAGTGGTGCAGGGCTTTGACTTAAAGCATCTGCAGCTGGAGGAAAGTAGGCAGTGGAATCAGGACAGATTTTCCAGTATGTGGTGATTTCTCTGGCATATGTATGAAGCCAGTCAACCTCTACTTGTAGGACTTTTGGAAAAGCAGTTTTAATTTTAGTAAACAATTTGGAGCTTTAGACCTATAGCTAGGAAACACTTTAAGGTATATTCCAAATTGTAGGGGCTGGGGAGATAGCTCAGTAGAATAAGTACTTGCCCAATCCCCTGTTCAATCAAAAAACAAAACAAAACAAAAAAAAACTAGAGATCCTAAATTGTAGGTAAATAATAGAATCTCAAAAAATAATGAGTAGGGTCAAATTTAGTAACAAGTACACTCCAATTTTCCTGTGAAACTATAGTTTTTCTTTCTTTAGGCCCTCTTTTTTTTTTTTTTTTTCTCTCTCTTTTTTACAGAAGGGAATACAGGGTGTACAGGGTCTCAGTACTAGATCAGACTTGTAGTGATCTGCCTGTTCTCAGCCTCCCAAGAGCTGGGATTACAGGTGTGGCCCTCTACTTTTTACTAACCATAACAAGATTAGTTGGTTTATAAAATGTTGAAGTCCCATATTTTACAAGCCAGGTGGAGCAGAAAGTGATGGACTGTACTAATTCTAGTTCTGCTGTGATTTTAATAAAGAATATTGTATTTGATTCTTCAGAAAGCCTTGTAAGGACAGGAAGCTAAGCCAAGTGTTACTACCAGTTTCACCTGTAATACTGGTAAATTATTTTTTGACGGTTCCTCTGTTATAAAGTGACATTAGTTAGTTAGCTTTATTTTGAGGTGGGATCTCTATGTGTTGCTCTGACTGATTGTGAACTCCTGCTTTCAAGCAGTCCTTTGCCTTGGCTTCCTAAGTACTGAGGCACAGGCCCGTACTACCATGCTGACTGAACATCATATTCTTTACTTTCTGCAAAGCCAGGAAGTCCATGAGGCATGAGCTTTCAATAACAAATAGTCAGCTGCAGCATGTGTGCCAAACATTCACCACCATTGCCTAAGGAAACTATATGAAACCCCAGACCATTTATCCATGGGGCGCGCCTTAGTTTCATAATATAGAGTTGCTTATTTTTCCTTTTAATTCTGTCAGTTTTTACCTTCATCTTTTTTGTTTGGTGTTAGGTGCATATGTTCTGTAACTGCTGTGTCTTTTTGGTAGATTGACCATTTTATCTCTAGTAACCCTTTTATTTGTTCGTTTATTTAGGTAGTACTGCAAAAAAGGCCTTGGATTGAATCCAGTGCCTTCACATTGATTTATATCCCTAGTTCTTTTCTAGTTCTTATTTTGAGATAGGATCTTGCTGTTGCTTGGGCTGGGATGGAATTTGTGGTGAGTCCTCTCGCTCAGGCTTCCATAGTCCTAGGATTATAGGCCTGTGCCGTCGCGCTGGGTTTCTAGGGTGTCTTTTTGTTTTAAAGTCTCTTGTCTGACATTAATACAGTTTAGCTACTTGAGGCTTCACATAATTGTGGTTTGCATGATTTATTTTCATCCTTTTGCTTTCCAGTTATTTGTATCATTGATCTGAAGTATATTTCTATAATTAGCTTATAAATGGCTTTTTTATTAAAAAATTAAATCTGCCTTTGAATTGGATTAATTCACCACTTTTAATGTAATTTAATTATCACATTATTTAATCTATCATTTTACTTTTTTCTAGACTTTTATGATTTTTTATTTTTTTTGCTTCTTTTCTACTTTACTACCTTACTTAAGTGAACATTTTCTACTATAATATTTTGATTACTCTTACTGTTACTTGAGATTGAACTCAGGAGCCTCACACTGAGCTACATGCTCAGGTCCACCCCCAACCATCCACACACCAGTTTTCTCTTTTGGGTGGCCCAGACTGGGTTCAAACCTGTGATCTTTCTGTCTCAGCCTCCTAGAGTGATGGGATTATAGGCATGCATCACCATACCTAGCACCATTAATAAGCTCCTCTTATTAATGTTTAAATTACTGCTTGGAATGTGTATGCTGAGTGGTTGCTTTGAGGTAGTGGTGTATGGCATGCACACTCCAGCATGCTGTTTATATCGTTGAAAGTTCTGAAATGTTTACTGCCATGACTCGAGGGCTTAGCATATACACATTAACTTATAAATCTGAATGTACTTCTAACTTAGTTTCAGTGAAATGTAAGAATTTTATCCATGGTTGCCTCATTCCCTCTCTGCCTTTTCCATTCTCTCGCTGCTATATACAGACTCCACAAAAAAAATGTACACACACTTCAGCAGTGTGTTGTTCTAATAAGTATCTGAAAGCTAATGACCACCAGTTGGAGCATCTCTTATAATTGTAGAAACCAAAGGTAACTTGTATTAATCCTGTGATTTCTCAATAAATTTAATATTAAAATATTTATACAAGTTTTTCTCTTCCTGGGCCTTTCTTTTTGGCAGTGTCTGCATATTGCAGTCATGTGCCACATAGTGTTTCCACCAGCAGGAGACTGCACCATGATAATGGTCTGATAAGATTGCAGTGCCTCTGAAATATTCCTGTTACTTAGTGATACTGTTGCCATTGTCATGTTACAGCACAGCACATTACTAGTGTGTTTGTGGTAAGGTGGCTGTAAACACACCAGCTTTAAATAGCACACACAATATTGTGTGTAGTGTGTAATAATCAGTAGTGACAGTAAGTGACTGTGGGTCTCTAAAGTAATAGGTGCTATCATTAGCTTACAGTGTACTCCTAGCTATAAAAGTAAGTTTACTATGGAACAGTGTGCTGTCATACACCAGCAGCAATCTCATAGATCTCATGCTTTGAGTGTATCCTTACTAAATCAAGGCCACACCAAGACATTGACCTGTACCATGTAGACTTCGTGTGTGTCTGTGATGGTCTCACAATAAGAAAACCACCTGAGACACATTTTCTCAGCATATATACCTATTGCCTTAAGTTTGTTGCTTAAATCTAGTTCTGAGCCTGTCTAGTGAATTATTAATTTTGGCTACTATACCTTTCAGTTTTAGAATTTCATTTGACTCATATTAATAATGTCTACTATTGCTTGATCCAAATCCATGTACTAAGCTACTTGAGTCTTAACTCATTGCTTGAGAGCCAACACTCCAGAGACAGGAGTTGGTGGGAGGCAGCTATAGATGTTCACCCATGTTGATTGATAACAGCACAATTTGTCATAGCTAAACTTGGAAACAACCCAAATGTCCATGAACTGAGGGATGGGCAAAAAAGATGTATTTTTACACAATGGAGTATTACTTAGCTATAAAGATGATAAATTTGAGGCCTTTATAGACAAATGGATGCAACTAGAGACTGTATTGGCAAGTGAAATAAATCAAACTCACATGTGCAAACATCATATTGTCTTGCTAGTGTCAGAACCTGAAAGAGTCAATAAAATCTGAAAGGTATAGCAGATACTGTGAAGGGGAAGGAAAAACTGGGATGAGGAAAAGGACAAAAGAAGAGAAAATGATAAATTTATGTACATATGCAGGATAGTTTGGACAATTGTACTACCTGTTTCTGTTGGTCTTTTGAAAGGAGCAGTTAATGCTTAAAATTTCTTATTTTTAATTTAAAAAAATTGGTAGCTTTTTAGTTGTTTTGTTTTGCTTTTTTAACCAATTTGCAGGTTAATATCTGGTAAGCTAAACTAGTTTGAATGATAACACCATGCAGTACAGCAACTATTGTTGAGTTCCTATTACTTTGTTGAACTAAAATTTGTATCATTTTTAATACTATTTTTTTCCATTTTGTATTCTTTTTTTTTTCCATTCATAAAACTTTTATTCCACTTACATGAACTTAATACATGTTCTTAACTATTTTTAGCACATGCCATGTTAGGCAAGTATCAAAAAAGAAATCACAAAAGCAAAAAAAAAAAAAAAAAACCTAAAAAAAACTTAAATACATGGGTTTTTGTTTATTGCTATGCTTGATATACATGAAATAATGAATACCAAGCAATTCATTTTTACTGTATCTTTACTTTTACATTTGTTCTTAGGTTGCCTAAAACATTTAAATACAAATAAAATGTGTAGCAAAAATAATGAAAGCAAACAGCAGAAAACTTTACAAATATGGAATGTGAACCGTTTCTGCCTTTATCCAGAGTAAATGTTGACGAATTCGTCCGAAGAACACCCCTGCAGCTGCAGGCACAGATCTGCACAGTGAGACTGCCTACTCCCTGAACGCGGGCTCCACAGCTGGAGGACCCATGGGGTATCTGTCTTTACCTCAGCCTGGGAGGCGCTCCAATCCTTAAAGTACCCACAATAAGTACACCTGTGTCTGAAACCAGTGCTTCCTTTTACTCCCCACCAGGACAAACCAATATGTAGGCAGTTTTCTTTGCTTAGACGTGGAAGCAGTTTTAACACTGGCCTTTATGAAGCCACAATGTACCAAAAGTACTATGCCAAACAATTGTAACTTGTATAAAAATTCCACTTCCCCACATTGGACATCTCAAGATGAAAACAGGTAACTCCCTAAATATTAACTGGCTCTACTCCCCTAATATTAAACATAAAACCACATGGGAAATATAGAAATTCAAATAGAAGTAACATAAACCTGTCATAAACCATAAACAAAAAACTATTTGTGGGACAGCATGGATGACAAATGGTCTACTGTGTAAATTTTAGAATGAGGCAGACAAAAGTTGGAAGGCCAGTTAATTTTCCCCTCCTTCTCCTGCTTCAGTTCATCTCCTTGGGTGTCCGATGTCCACAATGTCAAGTTGTCTCTCAGTAATTGCATTATTAGCGTGCTGTCCTTGTATGACTCTTCACTTAATGTATCAAGTTCAGCAATGGCCTCATCAAAAGCTGTCTTTGCCAGGGAACAGGCTTTCTCTGGAGAGTTCAGAATCTCGTAATAGAACACGGAAAAGCTAAGGGCCAGACACAATCTGATAGGGTGCGTTGGTTGCATTTCCTTTTTGCTGATTTCAAAAGCTTCTTGGTAAGCTTGCTGTGACTGATCCACAATCCTTTTCTTGTCATCACCTGCAGCAACCTCAGCCAAGTAACGGTAGTAGTCTCCCTTCATTTTCAAATAAAAGACTTTGCTCTCTGCTTGTGAAGCATTGGGGATCAAGAACTTTTCCAAAAGAGACAGTACATCGTTGCAGATATCCCTTAGCTCAGTCTCAATTTTCTCTCTGTATTCTCGAGCCATCTGCTGCTTTTTCTCAGCACCTTCCATCTTTTGCTCGATACTTGAGACAACCCTCCAAGATGACCTACAGGCTCCTACAACATTTTTATAAGCAACGGAGAGAAGGTTCCTCTCATTAGATAATTCAGCGCCTTGCTCAGTTACAGACTTCATGCAGGCTGCCATGTCATCATATCGCTCAGCCTGCTCGGCCAGTTTGGCCTTCTGCACCAGCTCATTTTTATCCATACCTGGATGTTCTGTGTCCCGGGTGGGTGGCGGACGGACGGGAGCAGCAGTCTCTGGGCAGTGGCAGCGAGGCTGAGACTCTGTCCCTGGATCTCGCTGCTCACAGGCTACTGCCGCTCCGCAGACTCTATTTTGTATTCTTAAAACATATTTTTAGAAGTTGATAGGAAGAAAATCAGGCTTATTCAAGGACTACATCTTAGCTACTTTTCTCTCTTTCCAAAGACAAAATACCTGACACCCAAAATTAAGAAAGGAAAGGTTTGTTTAGTTCACAGTTGGTGGAGATTTCAGTCAATAATCACCTGTCTCCAAGGCCGGGTGGCGGGCACAGGTGCAACATTTGAAGGCAGCAGAAGGCTGCAAAAGCAGCAAGAGTAAAACAGCAGGGTAGGGTTGTTTCTTTCCTTATATACAGGCTACCTGTCTTCTGGTGGGTGTAGCACTCATACCAACTCAGGGCCCTCCTTTTGCACAGACTGAGGATGTTTACAAAGTGAGAACTCTGGCACCCTGCTTATCACTTGGTCAAGCTTACCATTTGATACACTGAACACCATCCTAGGGAATAAGGGCATGTTTTCTACACCCCAGGATATAGAACTGCAGAGTCACCTAAAGTTCTCAAGTGACACAATGTATCTACCATTATAGGCCAGCACCTTAAGACGATGAACAGGTGAGTGCCTCATACCTGAGTTACATCCCAACCCCTCCAAAAAAAGAAAGACCATATGAGGAAAACTTAACTGTATGCCCAAGGGCTTTTGTAAGGAGAGAAAAGACTGTTCACGGAACAGTGAGTTGGAAGGTTATATGCTGGGGAGGTCTTACTTAGCTGAGCATTGTGTCTTACGTTACGTGTGGCTTATGTTATGATGAGTCTTGGGGGACTATTCATATAATTGGCCATCATAGCATGGTATTCCCAGCTTGCCCCATTTGGAGTAGACCTTCCACTGTTTGAGTCAGGTACTGGGAACAGAAGGGAAGGGAAACTGCTCTGTGTTGTTGGTCCAGAATAGAGCTTTTGTACCTCTGATTGAAGAGGGTGAGAAATGCTGCTGCCTGTTTGTTATTCACCTGAGTCTGTGAGCTAGTCAAGAGTCTGAGGGTTAGAGGGAGAGGGAAACAGACTGCTTGGCTGCACGTAGCAGGAGTGCTGCGTTGGTGGCCAGAACTGATGGAATGGAAGAAGTGCTGCAAGTCCTAACTTGGGTGTAAGGCACTCACCTGTTCTAGTAACTAGCAAAGTTTCTTAAATGGATGCTTCTCCATTTTCTATGACCTTATGACAGTTTCTAGAGACTTTAAATGTTTGTTTCTTGGGGCCCGGCGGGATGGCTCAGTGGTCTAAAGCCCCTGCTTGGGAAAGCTTGGGCGGCTTCAGAGACTGCGGTTCGATCCCCGGCACCACATGCTGCGCCAGCCCTGCCCTCGGGGTGGGCTGAGCCAGCCATAAAAATGAGTGAATAAACAAAGGTTCTGAAACAAGAAAAAAATAAATAAAATTAAAAAAAATAAATAAATGTTTGTTTCTTAAAAAAAATTTTCACCAGTTAAGAAGTAGATTTGAGGAGAGTAGGGCCACTGAATTCCTCACTCTGGCATTCCAGGAGTTCTGTCCCATTTTGTAGCTTTTCATATCAAGTTTTGTGTCTTGATTATAGAGAGGCAAGGATGTTTTCATTACCAAGTATGATTCTGTAAGATACTAATTACACTTATACTAACAAATAAACTTATGCCTTGTTATAAAAAGTTTATCACAAAACTTGTAGTCAGTCTGAATAGCAGCATTATTTCTATATATAGACCAGGATTTTGACTCTAAACTTATTTTCCACATAGTTTTTTAACTCAGTAATTCAGATTGACTGTTTCTAGGCTCTGTCATCAATATTCTTCTTGAATTAGAAAGCATCATTCCAGGGCCAGCAAGATAGTGTAGTGGACCAAGCACCTGCTTAGACAAGCACAGCAATTGGGGTTCAACCCTTGGCACCACATGCCTCTCTGTCCCTATGCCTAGGTGTGCTGAGTAGCCACCAAGACTGAGTGTAGTGGTGCATGCCTGTAATCCCAGCACTCGGGAGGCTGAAAAAAGGAGGATCACTATAAATTGAGCTGTGTAGTGCGATCCTGTACCGAATACATTAAAAAAAAAAAAAAAGGATACTAAGAAAGTATGGTTCTACCAACACACCCATTGCTTTGAAAATTTACAAAATGCTATGTCATTTTAGTCTACCACTTTTTTTTATGACCTATATAGAAAGTATCATTATCTTCCAATTAGAAACAGGAAAAGCAGGCAGAATATGGCATTGTGACTAAACTGATTCATTTATCTAACTTTTATTAAGTTTCTGCAGCATGACTTATAGTGTGGTCATTTTCTTTTATTACTTATACATGCACTCTTGACTAGAACCACTTTTTCTTTTTTGGTATTTTAGGGAAGGGTCCATAGGGTGTTCAGGCTGTCACTACTAGATTGGACTCATAGTGATCCACCTGTTTACAGCCTCCCAAGAGCTGTGATTACAGCCTCTTGACACCATGCCCAGTCTCAGTTGCCATCTCAGCACACCCTGGGGGCAGAGCCAGCACAGCAGGCCCAGCCCCAGTGCCTGATTTGCCAGCCCTCAAAATTTTTTTATTTTACTTTATTTACTTTTAATAAGAAATTACAATGTGACAGTTTCAAAATATGTTAGTAGAACATTCCCAATAGTTGATACAATGCATATTGTTGTCCTCATTAGAGTTATACAGGGCACAGGGTGTAAACATGATAAATTTTCTAATGGTTATTGGTACAATAGATTTCTTCTCTTTGATCTGAGGGAAGGTAGTTGTATATATAGTCAAATGTTCCAAATTGCAGTGTGTTACTGGCAAAACTGGCAATATTGGAAGCTGTTGATTTGAGCCTTTTACAGCTCAGCATACCAAACTACCCTTAAGTTTTATGTGTCATGTGTAAGCTTTTCTATTGGGTGGTCAAGGGCAAGTTAAAGCAAGACCTGTATAATAAGACATATTTTTTGTACCGCTCAAGGTCAGTCAAATCCCCTCAGGATTAACTTTGGAACCATGTACAGTGGTTTGTAGAATTGTTGTCAGTGTCACCCATCAGGATGAGTCATGGCCATTGCTTAACCAGTTTGCTTTCTGTGAAAGCCCAAGAGAATGTTTTCTCTCCAGGTGACTCTCCTTAGCCACAGTATTTACCTTCAATCCCTTTCCTCTGTGGTCCCTTAATCTCCTTGAAAAGAAGAGTTGGGACACCACTGAGTTATAGGCTATTACAGCACAGTTTCTCTATGTCCTGAGCCCTCACTGACCTTGAAGAGCTAGGGTCAAAATATTAGTTATCCTTATAGCCCTTTTCTTCTTTAATTTTTGGTCTGTAAACTTATATTCTTAGCCCTCCAGAAGAAAATCTTAGTGATACTATTATCTAAAACATAGGTGTTTGAGCTTACTGTCACTGTCTTTCTGAGTATCAGTTATCTTAGACTTAACTGAGAATTGGTATTTTTCATAAATCACTGATATGCTAGTAAATCTCTATGGAATATGATAAAAGCAGTTACACATTTTTACACAGATATTTACAAGTATAAACATCTACCAAATTTTAGCCTGTCCATCCTTTGGTATTTTTCCTAGTCTCTTACTCTCATTTAATACCCTTTTTTGTGTTCTTGTAAACCAACCATTTACCTGAGATAGAGTATAACAGTAACTGAAATTACATTAGAAGCAGCACACATCTAAAAGATGAGAATGACAGACATTCCAAGCACAGTTTTAGTATTACATATTGCTATCATCACTGTCAAAACCTTTTGAGGTTTCTTATAACCCTGGTCTAATTCGTCCTGTGCATATAATTGTGTAGTTTTGCTCCTACTATGTTTCCTCTCTTTTCTGTTTCAAGACACTTTGCTGTTTAACCCTTAAGTCTTTAATTTCCATTAAGCTGTGTTATGCCTCTCCATTTTTATTATTTCTTTTGAGTTCTTAGACTAGGGAGATAATACGATATATACACATGTAGGTCTGTTGTATTTCACTTATGAGTATATGTTCTTTTAGATGTGTGCTGCTCCTAATGTAATTTCAGTATATGCTCATTTATATGTGAAGGCTTATAGTTTATCATTCTTTATAGCTAATATTCCATTGTGTAAAAATACCACATCTTTTTCTTTCTTTTAAGGTTTTGAGCAAGTCTTCATTATTTAACTGATTTTTTTTTTTTTTTTTTTTTTTTTTTTTTTTTTTTTTTTTTTTTTTTTTTTTTTTTTTTTTTTTTTTTTTTTTTTTTTTTTTTTTTTTTTTTTTTTTTTTTTTTTTTTTTTTTTTTTTTTTTTTTTTTTTTTTTTTTTTTTTTTTTTTTTTTTTTTTTTTTTTTTTTTTTTTTTTTTTTTTTTTTTTTTTTTTT
>PVJA010032092.1:0-17925 GCA_004027025.1 Myocastor coypus
TTTTTTAAGTCAGAGTCTCACTGGGTTGCATAGGCTTGGCTTGAGCTTGTGGTTATCTTTCCTCAGACTCCAGGAGTTCGGGTGTTACAGGTATGCACCATCATGCCTGCTTACAGTTGTCAATTTTAAGGGAATAGATATTTTCAGTTTTGTTACTTCATGAAATGTGCTTTATATATTAGAAGATAAGAATTTTTAGAAGTGTGCCTCAGTGACTTACTGTGCCTACTTCTTGAAATCAGTCACCTGTATCACCAAACTCTTAATACTGAAGAAATACATACATGTTTGATGTTTAGATGTTTATGTTAAATAAAATCACAGTGAGTTTCTCAGAGTTCATGCATGTGTAATAAATAATGCTAAATTTAGCAAATAAAGGACACTAAATTAGTAAGATGTTTTTAATGATTTATTTACAATTTCCAAATAAGTTGCTTATGATTAAAGAGAAAATTGATTTAGTTGCTATTTTAGTTACAGCTTTTGTTGTTGTTGGCTTTTTAAGACAGGGCTTTACCATGCCATTCAGGCTGGCCTTGAACTCACTTTGTAGTTCAGGCTGGCCTCAAACTCATAGTGATCTTTCTGTCTCAGCCTCCTGAGTGCTTGGATTATAGGCATGTGCCATCATACTCAGTTAGTTATTTCGTATTTTAATACTAGTTAATGAATGTACATTTTTAATGACTTTTCCTTTTGAATTAAACATGTGTGAGTTTTATAATTTACCACATTCAGATTCCTACTTGTTCACGTTGTGCAGGGAATTTATTTATTTATTTATTTATTTATTTATTTTTTTGTGGGACCAGGGTTCGAAACTCACGACCTTGCACTTGCCCAGCAGGCACTTGTGCCTCGGAGCTATGTCCCCATTCCCTATGCAGAGAATTTATTACAAGTTAACTAATGAAGTACAATGACAGTATTTATTTTTAGAGTTGAACAGGATTGTCACATTTACTTCACAGCCATCGACCCCAGTTTAAAGGCTTGTAATTGTAAACAGTATCTGTGGCTTCCATGGTCTCCTCAGAGTGCACTGAACTGTTGTGGCTTGGGGACACTTCGGTTGCAGTGAAGCTTTCAGTTGGACTGCAATCACATCCAAAAGTGACTGGTGGAATAAGACTGCCTTCTCAACTCATTCTTGCGACTCTTGGCAGGACTTAGTTCCTTGGGGCTATTGGGCTGGAGACTTCTCTTTTTGCTGTCTCTTGGCTAGAGGTTTCCCAGTTCTTTGCCATCTGTGGACTTCTCCAAACGACAGCTCAATATATGGCATCTATCCTCTTCCAGAGCAAGTAAGAGACTGAAAGAAGGCAAAATCTAAGCGTTTTCATATCCTAATTTGGGAAGTTTTACTCATTATTTCTGTTGTGTTCTGTTAGAAGCTATTTACTATAAGTACTTTGCTCTTTGTTTTGGTAGCATCCTGGAGGTTAAAACTCAGGGCCTTTGTACCCCTGACTGCGTTGCATCTCAAGCCCTCACCTCCTTTTTAAATTTTGAGACAGGGTCTCACTGAGTTGCTGAGTTGCTGAATTGCCCAGGTTGGCTCCGGCTTGATGGCACTTCCTCCTTCAGTCTCCTAGAGTCCTGGGATTATAGGCAAATACTGCTGTACCTGGCTCGTTTCACATTTTGAAGACTGAAGAGCAGAAAAAGAAAGCAAAGATGCATAAATCAATTTGCCTAAGGTTTAGAAGGTAGTTTCTTAGGGCTAGCAAGATAGTTCAGCAGACTAAGCAGCTGCTTTGGCAAGCTCAGGGACCAGGGTTTGATTCCAGGTTCTGCATGCTACACTGGCCCCACTCCCACCCCTGGGGCAAGCTAAACTGACTACTGAGTCTGGGCATGGTGGCATATACCTGTAATCCCAGCACTGAGGAGGCCCAAAACAGGAGGGTCACTATGAGTCCAAGGTACATGGTGAGACCCTATGCCAAATACTTAAAAAAGGTAGTTTCCTGAAGCATTTGTTTTTTAAAAAGTTTTATTTTATTTTTATTTTTGTAGAACTCAGGCCCTTGCGCTTGCCAGACAAGCGCTTATTCTACTGAGCTATCTCCCCAGCCCTCCTGAAGAATTTAGACTAAACTCAAATTTGCCTGTACTCAGGCCTCATACTCTTTCTATAGCATCCTGTTGTCTTAGAAAAGCAATAAAAAAGAGTACAGATGCTGGAGACACTAGTGTAAGAAACATTCAGAGTGTTCAAAATCCTTCTGAATTGACTAATTGTCATCATGAGAAAATGGTGGCCAGATACGTGTATGTGTCGCTGTAAACATCTGCAGAACTTTTGCTTCTGAGGGAAAGTTAAGTATTAAGATTTTACAGCATCAAAATTTATACCCAAGTTATGGGATTTAGTTCTTTTGCTATGTTCTTGATTGATAGGTAATTTTGTAAGTGGAGGTATCAGTACATAATTTATATTTGATTGTGAGCCTGTCCCATTTTAAGATGTTAGGATTTGTTTACAGATAAGTTTGGGGTTTGCGTCCCTTCTTTGGCATGTATTTCTAAATTAAATGTGGGGGAAACTTAATTCATGAAAAGAAATGCAATCAGAGGAAGGATTTCTGGCCATGTACAGCAATTGGATTATACCATGAGAGTGACTGTTGTTGTTAAGAAAAATTTTATGTAAAATTTTAGTGTGCATAGTATTTTTATACTTTTTATTTATTTTTTTTCTTGTTTCAGAACCTTTGTTTATTCACTCATTTTTATGGCCAGCTCAGCCTGCCATGTGGTACCGGGGATCAAACCACGGTCCCTGAAGCCGCCCAAGCTTTCCCAAGCAGGCGCTTTAGACCACTGAGCCATCCCGCTGGGCCCCAGTATTTTTATACTGATAAAAGGAAACAAACACAAAATAAAACCAGAAAAAGATCATGTTTAACAAGGTTATCACACTGTGTATGCTATTCCATGTGTTCCATTTTTAGAATTAGCTTATCATAAATGATCATAGAGGATGGAAACAGAGCTGTTTGAAAACTGAGTAGAGCAAAGGTATATACATGAAATGTTATTCTGAAACTTTGGAGATTTGTTAACAGCTTCCCTTTTACTGTCTTTTTTTTTTTTTTTTTTTTTTTTTAAACTCTAGAACTGGCAGGGACTTTGCTTAGCAATCTAGAGCTGCACTCTCCAGTGGTCACCTGTGTCTCTTTAAATTTAAATTAACATTTGGGAAAATTAGACACTTACTTTCTTGGCTGCATTAGTTAAGTTTTTTTTTTTTTTTTTTTTTGTGGGACCAGGGTTCGAACTCACGACCTTGCACTTGCCCAGCAGGCACTTGTGCCTCGGAGCTATCTCCCCAGCCCCGTAGTTAAGTTTCACACGCTCGTTAGTCGCATGTAGCTAGTGTCTGCCGGATTGAACAGGAAATGCAGCATTTGTACAGAATGTTCTCATCATCACAAAGTTTTA
Source organism: Myocastor coypus (assembly GCA_004027025.1). NCBI lineage: Eukaryota > Metazoa > Chordata > Mammalia > Rodentia > Myocastoridae > Myocastor > Myocastor coypus. The sequence continues at coordinate 3,451 of PVJA010032092.1, forward strand.
TGACTTATCTAGATCAACAAACTCTGTTGTATATTTGACTTTGATCAATGGTGTGCATTTAAAATGCTGGTCGCTAACGTTACCACCTAAGTTGAACTTTCTTCATTTTCATTTTCCAGTTTTTGGAGCCCTGAGGGATACAGAAGTTTGATCAATATTGTCTTAACATGCTTCAGATAAATCAGGTGAGTTTTTATTAAGGCATGTCATACTTTCATAAAGTGTGGAACATTTTAATTTAGCTCTTTCCTAACTGTAATCTGATCACTGCTTAGTAGGCTGATTACATACTGTGTAATCTTCACCAATGACTGCAGGGCAACTTGTTTAAGGAACTAGTTGTAGTCCTGAAAGTTGACAATTTCCGAGTCCATAGAGCAAAAGGTTTTTCTGCTCTTCTTGATGCCACATGCCTCCAGGACTTGTAGAATGCTTATTTATATTAGTGTGTTAAGATGAGATTCCTTTTTCTAGGGCAATTCAGGCTGAAAGGAAGTGCTCTGCTAAGTATACTACTGTATAGTATGTAACCCCTTATACTCACAGGAACAAGTATTTTTCTTAGGTCTTGACATTTCTTCAAGAACATTATACATTTTACATCTTCTGAACAAGTAGAACACTGTTGTAATTGTAGCATTACATAATACTTAATTCTTTTGTTTGCAAGGGGAATCCTTTTTTTCTGTGATTTGACAAATAATCCTGACCTTTTTCTGCCCACATAGTCTCACTCATCTGGCTTAAGAACACTCTGATATCTATTACATGGAATACCATTTCTAAACCAAAGCTTTAAGTAGTACGTGGTCTAGGACTCTTTTTGGAACTCCAGACTCTTATTGCAGCTATGAACTTGATCTCTTAGCTTAGATGTCTACACGTCTCTTTCAGTTCCTAGATTGAATAAGATCATGCTGCCTTCAGGGACCGTGCACAGACTACCTCTGCTTTGAATCCCCGCCCGCCACCTATGTACTAAGGTTACTTGACTCTGGACCTTGTATAAGTTCTTCTAGCATCCTGGTCTGTAACTTAGAGGATGGTGACATTTACAGAATGGAACTCAGGGGCTCTGTGTCTCCAACTTTTAAGAAGCTTTTAAATAATTTTGAGACAGGCCAGGCATGATGCATACCTATAATCCCAGCCCTTGTAAGGCTGAGGCATGAAGATCTCTGTAAGTTTGAGCCCAGGCTGGGCTGCATAGTAAGTTCAAAGCCAGCTTGCACTGCAAAATGAGGCCCTATCTTGAGCAAAAATTTTAAGGTGGGCCTTAGTATTTTACCCAGGGCAGCTTGGAACTTTGTGATTCTCTAACCTCAGCAATCTGAGTGGAAGGACTACTGGTGTATACTACCATGCCTGGCTAGCTGCTTTCTTCTTGTTATTATTTCCTAAATAGTACAGTATAAGGACTTACCATTTATCATGCATAGTATTTATGTTACATTGGGTATTATAAGTAATATAGAAATGCAAGTATATATGAAGGCTACATATATTATTGTGAATAGATTTTTAATATCTGAGAGTCATCCAGGAACCAAGGCCTCACTGATACAAAGGAGTGACTGTATTGTACATCTGTCTCCCTTGCTAGATGTTAAATTTCATGAAGACGGTAATTATGCTTACTCTTAAAATACTCAGGTCCTAGAGTAATGGAAAAGAGTGGCACCTCACCTTATAAACTTCATTTGTTCTACAGCTGTGGAAAAGATGGCCATGTTTTTGTTTATGTGAGAAAGATGGCCATGCTCATGTTTATCATCTGGTGCAGTTTGCCAACAAAAACAAAATTTTACCAAACACTTCTTGTGAACTAAATTATTTACAAAGCAATTTTTTGTTTGTTTGTTTGTTTTTTTTTGTTTGTTTGAGACAGGGTCTCGCTATGCAGTTGAGGCCGGTCCTGAGCTCACTTTTGTAGCCCAGGCTGGTCTCGAACTCGCACCAATCCTCCTGCCTCAGCCTCCCGAGTGCTAGGATTACAGGCGTGTGCCACCACGCCTGGTGCTTACAAAGCATTTGTGAAAACAGGTCCCACTGTAGTTTTTATAATAAATGATGCTAGGGCTAGCAGCAAAGCAAAGAGGTCTCCTGTTTGCTCAATAGTAGCCATATAATAGTGTTGTTGGTTATGTACTTTATGATGCTTGCTTTATATAAATGTCATCAATATGGAGTCTCCCATATGTAAGTTTCTTTGATTTTTTTCTCCTATACTAAAAAGTTTTTCTGTGAGGCAGTGCTATTTTCTTTTCTTTTCTTTTTTAAAAAAAAAACTTTATTTATTTATTTACTTACTTATTTATGGCCGGCTCAGCCTGCCCTGGGGGTGGAGCTGGTGCAGCATGTGGTGCCAGGGATCAAACTGTGGTCCCTGTTGTTGCCTACACAGGCACTTTAGACCACTGAGCTATCTCACTAGCCCCAACAGCAATACTATTTTCGTCAAAGACATTTATTTCTAATAGAGGCCTAAAGGAAGTTTAGCATGTACTATTCTTAGTGCCTCGTATTTTCTTACAGCCTCTGTCAAATCCCATTAGAAGCATTTAAAGTGCTTATGAAACTTGGCTTATAAACTGTTATAGGGATAAAGGTGTCCCTAAATAATTTTCTGTGAACCCTGCTATTAATTACATGGGTACAATTAGAATAATTTATTTTGTATTTTAGGGAAGGATCTACAGAGTATTCAGGGTCTCACTACTAATTCGGACTCATAGTGATCTGCCTGTTTATAGCCTCCTAAGAGCTGGGATTACAAGTGTATGATGCCATGCCCAGTAACAATTGCTGTCTCTACTCGGGGCAGGGCTGGCATGGCAGGCCTAGGGATTGAACACCTGGCCCTTGCGCCCTTTTTGACTTTTTGAGACAGAGTCTCACTCTCCAGTTCACACTGGCCTTCAGCTCTTTTGGTAGCCCAGGCTGGCCTCAAACTTGCAGCAGTCTTTCTGTCTTAACCTCCCAAACTCTGGGATTTTGGTATGTGTCACCATACTTGACAGTTTTCAATTTATTTTTCGGTACTGATAGTTGAACTCAGGACCTTGTGCTTGCCAGACAGGTACTGTGCCACTGACTGAGCTATATTCCTGGACTTTATAGTCTTACATAGATAGACTAATGGAAATGATCATTGCTGTGGTAGTCCACTGAAAATTTTTGGGTACTGGTAAGTACTAATAAGGATTAAGTTGCTACATTATAGGTAATATTGAATCAGGTATTGCTCACAGTTCTAGGCAGCATTCTACATGGTCACAAAAAATTTCCAGGGCCTTGACTAGAAATTATACAGGGTGTCTAGTGATACACATACTTGACTTTTATTTTGTTTGATTTTTTTGAGACAGGGTCTCCCTATGTAGTATAACCTGGCCTGGAATTCCCTATGTAGCCCAAGCTGGCCTCAGACTCAGTGATCCTCTGCCTCAGCCTCTTGAGTGCTAGTATTATCACCACACCCAACATTTGGCTTTTTAAATATATATATATTCCTAGAATTAAGTAAGAGCCCTTTTTTCTTGTTGATAAAGTTTTATTCCTCAAAATGTTCGTCTTAGGAGAAAAGTTAACATAGCTATATGAAACTATTATAAAAGGCTTTCTCTATAGCCAAAACTAAATTTGAATTATTAATCTAGTAATTTTTAAAAATTTATTTATCTATCTATCTATCTATCTATCTATCTATCTATCTATCTATTTATATTATGGCTAGCTCAGCCTGCCCAATGGGTGGGGCTGGTGCAGCATGTGCTGCTGGGGATCAAATCACAGTCTTTGCTGTTGCCTAAACTTTCCTAAGCAGGCACTTGGGACCGCTGAGCCATCTCACTGGACCAGTCTAGTAATTTTTATCTTTTATTACTTTCATGGTATCTGCTTTTTCATGAGAATGAGATTCATAGATGATAGCGAACAGGATTTAAGCTGATCTTCAGCCTGAGACAGTTGAGATTTTGCTTTGTGATTTTCAACACTGTTTATAGCATTGGTTCTCAACTTTTCTAATGCCGTGACCCCACTATACAGTTCCTCATGTTGCAGTGACCTCCAAACTAAAAAATAATTTTGGTGGCTACTTCAAAACTGTAATTCCAAATAAATAACATTTTCCCATGGCTTTAGGCAACTCCTATGTTTTGGTCGTTTGACCCACGCTGTGGTGGAGACCCACAGGTTGAGAACCGCTGGTTTATAGGGGTTAGTTCTTTTTTTTTGCAGTACTGGGAATTGAACTCAGTATGCTATGCTTGCCAGGCAAACGCTTATTCTACTGAGCTATCTCCCTGGCAGGTCTTGTTTTGTTATAATTCCTGAGTAATTATAGAATTTTGTTATATCCTAATGGATTCTTTTTTTTTTTTTTAAATCAATTAATTTATTTATTGTTTCAGAACCTTTGTTTGTTTATTCACTCATTTTTATGGCCTTCTCAGCCCACCGTGAGGTCAGGGCTGGCGCAGCATGTGGTGCTGGGGATCGAACCGCGGTCCCTGAAGCTGCTCAAGCTTTCCCAAGCAGGCGCTTTAGACCACTGAGCCATCCTGCTGGGCCCCCCTAACGGATTCTTACACATTCCTAAAATCTAGTTTAAAAAGTAGGCCATTCCATGATACTGGATTATATTAAAATACTGGACTGTACTGACTTACTTGATATTTTACCAGATACTAACTTTATCTGACATTGTTATTGTGGGATATAGGAGTGTTTCCTGTTTTGTTATGAGAAAGATACTTTATTACTTTAAATTATGGCACTCATTTTTTCTTTTGTTTTTAAGGAATGTGTCTTATTATCCATTAAAACTTAAGGCGGGGGACATAGCTCAGCACCATGGCAGCTGCTTGGCAGATGTGAGGTCCTGAGTTTGATTCCTGGTACCAAAAGCAAAACAAAATGTCATGCTTACCATAGAAAAATTGGGAGGTCTAGATAAGAAAAAAAAAGTCACAAGAAGTTCCACTGATGGTAATAATGAAATAACTGCTAAAATTTTGAGACATATAGTTCTAGGTTTTAGATTTTTGCCCCCCCCTTTGCAGGTATGTCTTTGTGTGAATGTTATTCCCTCCTCCCCTTCCCCCTCCCCTTCCCTCTCCCATCTCTTTTTTTTGGTCTACCCAGCCAGCCCTGAGGGCAAAGCTGGCAAGGCCTGTGTTGCTGGGGATCAAATGTCAGTCCCCTGTGTCTGCCTAAGCTTGGCTAAGCAGGTGTTTCAGGCCCCTTCTCTACCTCACTGGCCCCTGTGAATGTTATTCTTAAAAACTGGGATTAATACTTAATATTCTGCAGTAATTTAATGTTTTGTTTGGGAATAATAAAGTCTTATAAGCCCTTCTGGTTGAATACATTTTTATATTTTCGTTAGTGTGAAAATTTTTTTTTTTAATATTAAGGCCAGCTCAGCCTGCCCTAGGGGTGGGGCTGGCACAGCGTGTGGTGCTGGGGATCAAACTGTGGTCCCTGTGGTTGCCTAAGCTAGCCTAAGCAAGTGCTACAGTCTGCTGAGCCATCTCGCCAGCCCTGGCAACTTTTAATATACATCCCTTTTACCAATTATTATGACTAATTATTCTGTATGAAACACTGGTCAGAGGGCTACACGGAATTCAAAGGTACAGAAGTACCACAACTATGAAGTTATACCTACTACTATTATGTGGGAATGCCTGTTTCCTTCTTGTTCTTCCAAATTTTCAACCTTTACCAATCTATATGGCAAAAGGTATTTTAGATTGCACTCTCATGATTTGCTATATTTGTGTTTTCAATTTTCTGAATTTCTTATATTGTGTCCAAGGTTATATTTTCCTTTTATTTGAAAGTGACATTATTTGTATTATATATACACTTTCAGAGAATTTTCTGTGCTACTTTTCATAAGCATTACTTTTTTTTTTTTTTTGAGGGACTAGGGTTTGAACTCATGACCTTGCACTTACTAGGCAGGCATTTGTGCCATGGAACTTATCTCTCCAGCCCCTATAAGCATTACTTTTAAAAATTTATTGTTCAACAAATTACTAGTGGGAATCCACTTGCTTCTAGAGTGCCAGGGTTTGGTGTATTTTGGACCTCTTATCCTGATGATTCAGTGTAAATCCCTAGCAAAAGGGAACTCATTTTTAATATTGCAACAAATATAAGTCAAAGTTCATGTCCTGTAAAATATTTTTAAGAGAGTGGCTCAGTTGGGATCAATGTTTTGGGACTTGGCTAGTCAGGCAGACTTGGCAGGTTAGTGTGTCCGAGGTAGTGAAGAAGTCTGCATTAGGCAGTTGTAGCACTGGGAAAGCCCAACAGGAGAGGACCAAGACTAGCTGACGGAGATTGGTACTGTGCCCTAGTGTTATGGCTAAGATGGGGAATGATCCTTAATGCTCTCATGAGCTCAGACCTGGGGCTTTGGAAATGTGAGTCGGTCACACACAGGGTGCCATAGCTGACTTGCTGTTAGGAGGGGCCCTGCTGAGAGGGGCCTTCTTGGGCCTGCCCTGGAAGGTGGTGTGTATCTGCAGTTCCTTCCTTCTGTTTGCTTCCTTGTCACTGTGATGTGAACAACGTTTCTCTGCCTGGGTCCTTTTGCTATGCTAACCATTGTCTAAAAATTTGAGCTAGAATAGACCTCCCTCTTCCTTAAGTTGTGGGTGTTGGATGTTGTGTCCTAGGTATGTGGAAAGTAACTAGCGCAATAGTGTAAAGCCAAGATAGTTATTAGGACATAAAAGACATAAGAGTTTAGGGAATAATGATGAGTCTGACAGATTTGTCATGAGCAATAATTGAATGGCAAAGACGTTTAGCACTGGTCCTTGTATTCCTGGTTAATTATACCATTAATCTTGCTTTTCTCTTGCTTCCTGACTCTGCAGATGGGGGAAAGAAGGGCAATAGGCCAGACAATTAGGTTCTTCATGGAGCATTTAGAAGAATGAACTACTTGGCTTTAAGCACTCTCCTGTTTGCTGTAGGCACTAGGAACTCTTGCCCTTGTTTTTTTTCTAGGTCTTGATTATGCAGTAGAACCTACAGTCTGCCCCTCCTCCCCTGTAGCCAGAAAATAGTCTGTGGTTAGAGGGTAAGAAAAATGGTAAACATGTAGAGGTTAAAATGTATAAAAAAGAGACTGTCTCGGTTACTTTTCTTTCATTGCTGGGACAAATACCTGGCACTCAAAATGAAGGAAGGAAAGGTTTATTTAGCTAGAGGTTTCAGTCCATATTCACCTGGCTCCAAGGCAGGGCGGCACAGGAGTGCAGCCATAATCAAAATAAATCTACACCTAGACACAGTAATCAAGGTAAGCAGGCTGCCAACCCATATCTACTACCCAGCAGTGACTACCTGACAGTGACTACCCGGCAGTAGCGCTCACTTCATCTCTGAGCCCTTCTCTTCAAGAGGATGAGGACACTTCTTAACACATAAAGCCTCAGCTGAGTCACTTCATCTTCTAAACTTCTCAAGTTGACACAATGTGCCAACTATAACAAGCACTTTTACTTGTTTACATGGCATTATTCAAGAGAACATGACAGAAGTGGTGAATCATTTTTAAAAAAATTTTATTTATTTATTTTTCTTGTTTCAAAACTTTTGTTTGTTTATTTATTTTTATGGCCGGCTCAGCCTGCCCTGAGGGCAGGGCTGGCACAGCATGTGGTGCTGGGGATCGAACTGCGGTCCCTGCAGCCGTCTAAGCTTTCCTAAGCAGGTGCTTTAGACCATTGAGCCATCCTGCTGGGCCCTGGTGAATCATTTTTGAGGATAGGTTATTCATGAAATATGTTATGGCCTCTGCCTCTGATTTTCTTGCTCTCCATCCCTCTTCCACAGTTCCCTTTGCCCTTCCCTTTCCTCCCCTTTCTCCTTGGTGTGATGGTCATGAATGGTGAGCTGCCACATGTGGACAGCTTGGTAGAGACTCATGGCCTGAGAAATCATGTCCTCCTGCCAACAGGCAGCAAGGAGTGGAGGCCAACAGCGTGCACAGAGCCTTCTCAGGAGCACATATTCTCTGTCTAGTCCAGCTTCCAGGCCTAAACTGTAGCCCCACTGATTTCTTGACTGCAGCCTCATGACAGATCCTGAGCAGAGCAACACAGTCTAACTGCTCCCTAATTGCCAAGCCTCAGAAACTGAAAAAGAAAATAATTGCTAGTTTTTAAAATCAGTGAAGTTTGTTATTTGGTAAAAATTTGCCCTTGCTCCTTAAATAAGGTTAGAACATGTAAGATATGGGAACATGGTTTTTAGGCATTAGATTTTTATGGAATGGAAACTATTCCCAAAAGTAGAACACTTCATCGGTATCATTTTACAGAAAAACCTAAGCAGTGCTGGTGAACTATGGCACTACAAAGTGCCACAGCAGACTATCTGTTGTCACTGAAAACTCCAGAAAATTTGCTTTCACTGACCCAAACCAAAATAGAGCTCTGTGGTCTTCTTGAGACCCAAAGACAAAGATGAAAATTTTTTTTTTTTTAAATTTATTTATTTATTTATTTATTTATTATTTTCTTGTTTCAGAACCTTTGTTTGTTTAGTCATTAATTTTTATGGCCGGCTCAGCCCGCCCCAAGGACAGGGCTTGCGCAGCATGTGGTGCCGGGGATCGAACCGCGGTCCCTGAAGCCGCCCAAGCTTTCCCAAGCAGGCGCTTTAGACCACTGAGCCATCCCGCCCGGCCCCAAAGATGAAAATTTTGGAAGGCCTTGGAGTGGTTGACTTTGCAGGGCAAAGCACAGTGAGAGAAGAACTGGGGATGGATATGGGTAGCATACAATGAAAAAGCCAAGAGTGAATACTCAAGTGTCCTTGCTTCCTGGATTTCTGCAGAGGATTCTCTTTGAGTCTTTGAGTTCAGATGTGTGGAGCTTTGTAGGACCTTCCTGAATCTAGTGGCAGAGCCAACTGCTAGAAAGCAGGAAGAAAAACCTAAGTTTAGAAATAACTTATGTTCTTGTATCCCATAGTGAAAGGCATTGTAAAAACACCAGGCCTTGAAAAAGTCACCAGAGGGTCAGGCATGGTGGTGCATACCTGAAATCTCAGCGTTTGGAAGGCTGGGGCAGGAGGATTGCTGCAAGTTTCAGGCCAGCCTGGGCTACGTAGTGTGTTCAAGGCCAGCCAGAACTACATAGTGAGATTGTTTCAAAAACCAAAAACCAAAAAGAGTCAACAGGGAATTCTAAGTGATTACAAGTAAGTTAATAGTGTACCAGAAGCCGGGCGTGGTGGCTCACGCCTGTGATCCCAGCACTCGGGAGGCTGAGGCAGGAGGATTGGTGCGAGTTCGAGGCCAGCCTGGGCTACAAAAGTGAGCTCAGGACCAGCCTCAACTGCATAGCAAGACCCTGTCTCAAAAAGACCAAAAAAAAAAAAAAGTGTACCAGAATCTTATTTATATAATGGAGGAATATAACAGAGACCTGTAAGATTTAGTAATTGTTATACAGGAAAAAATTGGGCTGTATATAGTGGTGGTACATGCATGTAATCCCAGCTATCTAGGACACTGAGACAGGAAGATTTTTTGAAGCCAGTCTGGGCAACATAGTGGGACCTTATTTCAAAAAATAATAAAAGTTGGGATGTAGCCCAGTGGTACAGTCTTCCTGGGTTTATCCGTTCCCCATTGCCAAAGTTTGCCTCATTTGCAATAATAGATAGAACCCTTAAGCAGAAGATGAAAATTGGAAAGGAAACTGAAGGGTTGAACAGTAAACCAAGTGGACCCATGAGGCATAAGGCAGAGCACCCAACAGCCAAACACACATTCAAGTAAACATGAGAGTATAAAACAATTTTTAATAAACTAAAAAAAACTTGCAGTCATACAAGTTATCTATTCCAAGAGGTATTTATGTATATATGTAGGATGGCTTGGGTCATTGTGTTACTGATTTCTACTGTCTATTGAAAGGAGCAGTTAATGCTTAAATTTTTTCTTCTTTTTAATTTGTTGTAATTTTTTTTTTTTTTTTTTTTTTACATTTGTTTATTTATTCACTCATTTTTATGGCCGGCTCAGCCTGCCTTGAGGGCAGGGCTGGCGCAGCATGTGGTGCCGGGGATCGAACCGTGGTCCCTGAAGCTGCCCAAGCTTTCCCAAGCAGGGGCTTTAGACCACTGAGCCATCCCGCCGGGCCCATAATTTTTGAAAGTTAATGTTGCATGTTTATAACTGGTAATCTAAACAGCTAATTTCAAGATAACATTACATAATGGAACAACTGTTGTCGAATTCCTATTATTTTAGGGAAATTTTGTATCATTTCAGTCTTTTTTTTTTTTTTACCATTTTGTATTCTCTTAGCTCCCCCCTTGCCTCTAAGATTAACTTTTTTTTTTTTGGTGGTACTGGGGATTGAACTCAGTACACATATTCTACTGAGCTATCTATCTGCCTGGCCCTATCTTTTCTAACTGCAAAGAAAGCAGTAACAGGTCACCAGAAAATTTACAAATGTAGTCAGTGATCCATATTTGTGGGTTCTGGGGCTGGGGAGATAGCTCCATGGCACAAGTGCCTGCCTGGCAAGTGCAAGGTTGTGAGTTTGAACCCTGGTCCCACAAAAAAAAAAAAGTAATGAAATAACATATTTGTGGGTTCTACCTTCAAGGATTAAAAAATGGCACCTGTGCTGAAAACGTGCAGAGCGTTCTTCTCCTTTTTTTCCTAAGAAAAAAAGTCAAAGGAGAAATTGGGAAATGCTTAAAGATGAGTGAAAATGAAGACAATGTTCGTGATATCCAATGCAGTGAAAGCAGTGCATACAGGAGAATGAGTAACAGTAAATACAAATATTACAAAGAAAAATTAACTTTAGACCCTAAGGTATCTAGAAAAAGGGGACCAAATTAAACTCAGAGTTAGCAGAAAAAGAGAAAATTAGGATCAGAGTGAAATAGGGAATAGGGTTTTCCTGTTTCTGGCTGCTTGGAGGTGGTTTGTGCCTTTGGGACACCCTGAAGTTAGAACTTTTCTGAGCACACCTAAAGCTACCTGCAGTGGTGCTGCAGCTGCCATCATGCCACAGAATGAATATATTAAATTACATCGTAAACGCTATTCATACCACTTGGATTACCATGAGAAAAGGAGAAAGAAGGAAAATCCAGAGGCTCATGAACGTTCAAAGAAGGCAAAAACAAAAAAAAAAAGAGGTCTGTAAGATGGTTCACTGGTCTAAAGCACCTGCTTAGGAGAGATTAGGCAGCTGCAGGGACAGTGGTTCAATCCCCAGCACCACATGCTGCACTGGCCCCACTGAGGGCAGGCTGAGCCATAATACAAAACAAACAAACAAACAAACAAACAACAAAACGATTATCCTGAAGGCTAAGCTCTACCACAGACAGTGCCATGCGGAGAAAATACAAATGAAGACTATCAAGATGCACGAAAAGAGAAACACCAAACAAAAGAGTGAAAAGACTCCATAAGGAGCAGTCCTGCCTACCTGCTAGACATAGAAGGATAGTCTCATGCAATAGTATTTTCCAACATGATTAAACAAAAATAAAAAGAAAAGGAGGGAAAATGGGAAGTTCCTCTGCTCAAAGTTCGTGCCCAAGGAGAAATGGAAACATTAAAAGTTATTCAAACTGGAAAAAAGAAGGCATGGAAGCAGATGGCTACTGAAGTCTGTTTTGTTGGAAATGGCTTTACAAGAAAACCACCTGTCTTAGTTACTTTTCTCTTGTTGCTGGGACAAATACCGGACAGCCAAAATGAAGGAAGGAAAGGTTTACTTAGCTCACAGTTAAAGGAAGTTTCAGTCCATATTCGGCTGGCTCAAGGCTGAGTAGAACAGCACAGCAACAGAACAGCAACAATCATGACAGAGGCAACCAACCAACCAGGAGAGCAGAGAGCAACAGTATCAGTCTGTCTCTCTGTCTCTCTTTATATTCCTATCAGGCTCTCTGCCTTAGGATATCTGCCCTAGACCACACCTATAGTCCCAGCCCTACTCAGATCGATAATCCCATCAGTACTAAAACACATAATCCCAGTGACTCATGAGTCAAGTCTCAATCTATAGAAGTCCCTGCCTCATTATTGCATGAGGCTTTGGGGGGACAACTAGACATAAACCATAACATTCCACCTCTGGACCCCCAAAGTCTCATACATATCCCGTTGTACAAAAGACATTTTAGTTCATCTGGAAGAGTTGTCAAAGTCCCAACAGTTTCAGCATTGCTGAAAAGTCCAAATCCCAAGTCTCCTCCAAGATCCAAGGCAAACTGTCATCTGTGAGCTCCTGCACAAAAGAAAAGTTAAACATATCCAACATTCAAAGACATAAGATAAATATTACAATTCCAAAAGTTGCAAACAGCAGAGTAATACAAAACACCGGGACCAACACATGTCCAACATCCAGCAGGGTAAACATTAAATCTCATAGTTCCAGTTGGAACATCCAAAATAGTCTGCACTGAGTTGTGAGCTCCAAAGGCCTTACACGGTTCCCCAGCTATAGCACTCTTGGTGGTAGCTTCTCTATTAGGCCAGCTTTGCTCCCTCTTTGCATGATCCACGTTCCTGGCTTTTCCAAACTTCTGGGGTTTCCATCGAATAGGCTTCTCACTCTTTGCTTCACACACTGCCCTCTCAGGCACACTGCCTGGCCTCCCAGGCCTTCTTCTGAAATTGAGGTGGAAGCCTTCTTAACCTCAGAACTTCCTCATTCTGCATAGGTCTATGTGGATGATGCCAAGGGTTGCTGCCAGCTGGAGCAGTAGCCAGGCTTCCTTCTCTCTTGGTTGTAGGGGAGGAGTGCCTGGATTGATGAACACTCTGACCTTGATTCTGAAAAACAAATTCTCCATGCTGGCGCCATTTTGGAACCTAGTTTGGCCGCTGCCGCCATTCTGGTACTTGGGTCTCTGTGGCCTTCTTCTCAAGGCAAAGCCTCTCTCCTTTGCAATTCTGGGGCTGCAGAGCACACAGAGAGCTGCCGCCTCTTGTGATGCCCTCAGGCGAACCTTTTGATTCTTTGGTTCTTTCCCGGCACTGAAGATCCTTTCAGCTCCATCTTTGCAGTCCACAGCTTTTCTGGTGCGTCATTTCTGGCCAAACTCACATTTTAAACCATCTTGCTTGGCTCTTTGCTCTTGATTCTCAACATAAATCTGGCTAAAAGCCACCAATAACAATCATGCTACCGCCCCAGTAGTTGGCTGCTTTGAAATATCTCTTGAAAGATTAATCAGTCCGCCATGCTTTCTCAGTCTTAGGCAAAGTCTCTGGGCACGAGCAAAATTCCAACAGACTTTCAGCCAATCCATAGCACAAACCATCTTGAGTCCAGTGACCAGTGCGGACCTTTTTTCCAGCAGAAACTTCCTCAACCTTGTCTTTATAGGCAGGCCTTCTGTCAGTCTTCTGGTCTGAGTTATGACCAGAATCTCCCCTACATATCAGATGAAGCTTTTCAGCTCTTCACAAGTAGAGGACCTCTCCAAACATTTCCAATCTCTGCTCATAAGCCATTCTTTATACCTAGGCTTCAAGCCAGTCTTCTGATCTGAGTTCTGACCAGAATCTCCCAAACAGAACAGCCAAAGCTGTTCCAGTGCTTTGCTTATAGGCGACATCTCTGAACATTTCCTATCTCTTCCCATAAGCCATTCCCAAAAACTTGTAGTCCACATGGTCAGGTTAGTCACAGCACTGACACCATTTCTTTGGTACCAGATTCTGTCTTAGTTACTTTTATCTCTTTGCTGGGACAAATACCTGACATATACAATGAAGGAAGGAAGGAAAGATTTATTAAGCTCATAGTTATTGGAGGTTTCAGTCCATATTCAGCTGGCCCAAGGCTGAGTGGAACAGGACAGAGAACATCTAGCTCATGGCGGTGGAACAGCAACAGTCACGACAGAGGCAACCGACCAACCAGAGGAGCAGAGAGCAGCAGCATAAGTCTGTCTGTCTCTCTTTAAATTATATCAGGCTTTCTGCCTTAGGCCTATCTGCTTCAGGCCACACCTATAATTCCCAGCAGGACTCAGACTGATAATCTGATCAGTACTAAAACACATAATCCCAGTGACTCATGAGTCAAGTCTCAATCTATAGAAGTCCTCGCCCCATTATTGCATGAGGCTTTGGGGGGACAACTAGACATGAACCATAACACCACCTAAATATGAAAGATTCATTAGGCCAATGGGCTAATGTTTTAAGAAGGCCCATGTAAGACATCCGGAACTGAAAGCCACCTTTTGCCTGCCAATACTTGGTGTGAAAAAGCATCCTTCATTGCCACTGTATACAACTTTGGGTGTTATTACCAAAGGAACAGTGGCTGAGGTGAATGTGAGCAAGTTGGGCCTTGTGGCACAAGTAGGCAAAGTTATCTGGGTTAAATATGCCCAGGTAACCAATAATCTTGAAAATGATGGATACATCAATGCAGTCTTACTAGT